>JASANH010001399.1:0-71771 GCA_030248295.1 Mesodorylaimus sp. YZB2_4
GCATGATTTAGCGTATGCGCTATCAACCTTTATTGTACAAATTTTTTTGAATTTTCAGAGAGTCGTACTTCGGGTGGTGAACACGGAGACAACGAAGCCGGTCGCACATTGATGGAACTGATTGTGCAATTGGACGGGTTCGATGCGCGTGGCAATATCAAGGTTCTGATGGCCACGAATCGCGGCGACACCCTTGATCCAGCTCTGCTGCGCCCTGGTCGCCTGGATCGCAAAATCGAATTCGGGACGCCTGATTATCAGGTAATCAGGAAATCAGAAATCCTCATTTAGCGTTTGGTGAAATAGAAGGAAAATAAACTTAATTTCTAGGGACGAATCGAAATTTTCAAAATTCACACGCGCCAAATGAACGTGGCTCGGGACATCCGATACGAGCTCTTGGCCCGGTTGTGCAACACGGCTAGCGGTAAGATATGGTCGAGGATTGGCATGTACGTCCAGAGTGATCAATAATCTTTTTAGGAGCCGACGTCCGCAGCATCTGCACTGAGGCTGGAATGTTCGCTATCCGTGAGCGCAGGAAATTGTGCACTGAACGCGATTTCTTGCGCGCCATCGACAAAGTGGTGCGTCGCGACAAGCGCTTCAACGCCTTGGGTCGGTACCTGACGCACAGCTGAAGTGTTCGATCGATTCAGTGACTGAAGGGAGTGAAATGGTGATCTGATGTGGAAGGGGATCGGCTGTCGTTTTCGCGCCGTGTAGTCCAGATTGCTCATGTGTGTGCTGGCCTGCTGCATGGAGTAGCGACTTACTCGTATTCATACTGTCCTAATGATGTTTCCAGGCCTATTAACCGTCCGCTCCTCCATATTGCTAGATATCCAGAAACTCCTTTTTCCTACCAGCACTCTGTTCCTCTGGTCTTGCGCACACGCTGATTTTTAAACTGGTCGTTCTTCATGTTGGACCTAGCATTTCAGCGTCACGTACCTAAATTGAGCCCAAGCGTGAAGCGTCATTCCCAATGTCCTTATCTCATTATCGAAGGCAACCATTTTATTTCATGTTTATCTGGACTTTGAAAGATACCATGTTGCCATGTTACTATCGCGATAGCGCTAAATGAATCCATGATCCACAAAAAGTTGGCAGCAGATCTCCACGGATTCGTTGACATAGAAAACTCATAGACTTATCGATATAAGTGTGATTAATTGTGGGCTACTTTTTGCAATTCTCTCCCTTCTCTCTACGCATGGCGCTCATTTTCAGTTATAGATGCGCACTCGGCGGCTAGTGAATAAAGTGGGAACCATGTCTACCAAGTTGGCTACTATTTTCACGCTCTTTCTGTTAGCCGCCACGAGCCCAGCTTTGGCAAATCCGAGATACGTATGGGAATACAATTCTCATGCGCCCTTTGAAATCCGACAAAATGACGAGCCCATCTTGGTCTACGAGGACTCCGCAAAGGATAAAAAGTTTTATAAACAAGCGAGTCTGGATCAGTATTTGGAGATTGGGGATCCAGAGTACGACGACAGGTCGGCGGTCGAATTGCCCGCTGCTCAGTTCAATCAATTACACAAGCCGATGGCAAATGAAAAATACATTTTCTCGGATGATCCAAGATTGATCAAGCGAGGTTACTTTTGGTTAAAGGGAATCAGCGGGGCTCGTGGGTTCGGATAAGGCGGCCCCAGGGAGGATTTTGGTGACGTAGAGATAGGCAAATGAAAGAAATAAGTAGTAAAGCGTTACGCAATTGGTAAATAAAATTTTGACTGGTTATTTGAAAATGATGCTTCGGATAAGAGCGACTGGCTGCAAGTGCCACGAGGTCTCGTGGACTTTGGTGCGCTGAGGAGAAGTCTGAAGCTCCTCTTCTCCCATTTGGCTTTATTCTGCAGCTGATCAGTTGAAGCCTTGCTCGACCGAATCGCGTATCACGTGGGCTACTTTTTATAACAAAAGCAGAACAAAGAAGACAAGCCCCTGGCGCGTGCTCAACGGATCAAGGTCTTTATTTGAGAGGTAGCAGGACAGAACATGGCCTATGCAAGCAGACGTGAAATACTCGTTCGGATCAAGCTGCCCAAGGTAAACCGTCAAGAACTAACCAAAGCCCAGCATCTGCTGCCTTTCTGTCTGAACGGGGGAATTTTTCTTTTAATACGAATCTTTTTTCCACTTTTCCGTTTCCGCTGTAAGGCTTCAACCAGGAGCCCACCGTATCACAGAATACAGTATTCCCGTTTGCCCTTGCACATTTGTTGTCGCTTCATTGAGCCGCTTTTTCGCTGTTTCACCGAGCTTAAATCCAGTTCACCCATGCGCAAGTTTCGTTTTCGCTTTGCCAACTTGAGAACTTTCTTTTAAAATCGAACAGCGCGCTTTTGCGACAGAGGAAAACTTTGTGAAGTGAGTGTGTCCCTTATAAGGCACGCTCGTTCAAGGTGATCGCTGTCGAACCCTCTCTCCAGGTGGCATTCACAATGATCGAGCGTCGAGGTACGTGTGTATCGAGCGTCATGGCAACGAGAATGCGCTTGGTCGCTACCGGGCTGCAGAGAGCCATAGTTCCGCACTCCAAGACATACGACTTCCTCGCCAACTTTCCGAACGGAAACCATTTTACAATCGGACATAAAAAGGGACAGTGGGACTCGAGTCATGGCTTTATCAGCTAAATTATGGCCATTTTCTTCTATTGAGAAAAGCGAGAAACCCACTTTGCCCAAAACTATGTCTCTCAAGTCCAGTTTGTTTGCTTCATCAGCTGCCGATGAAGAAATTTTGGAACAATTGAATACACCAGATTTCGAACTTCGATTGCGTACTTTAAATCGATTACGTAATTTAGCTTTGGGACATGAGCTGTGGTTTAAAAAATTTAGTAAAAAATTAGAATTATTTAAATCATTTTCAAATGTTTTATCGGATACAAATTGGGAAGTACAACATCAATGTATCAAATTCTTGTCGGATACTATGCGCGATTACGGGCCCGATTTGGAATGGTGTATGGCTATTGTTATGCCAAATTTGGTACCGAAATTGGGCAGTTCTAAAATTACAGTTCGTCGAATCTGTCTTCAATGTTTTATCGCCTATATTAAACAAGTGGATGGCGCGCACACTTTTCAAAAAGCTTTGATACAATATGGATTACAAAAAGGGGATAAATCTTTGACGAAAGAAATCTTAAAAGAGATACCAAACTTGTTCATAAGCGAGTTCAATATGTACAATTGGTCTGTACTCACCGAGGGCCTCGCTGAATATTTATGCTCCCCATCTGTCGATCGCGAGACTAATGATCTGATTTTGGCCGTTTTGGAACGATTATTACATTTGGTTGGCCAATATCAGTTCAATAACTACGTGCATAACTTACCTGCGAATCAGAGAAGTCGATACGAGGAGCTGTTATTGCAAAGGGGTGCCACCTCTGCGCCATTTGGAAGGGGCAATCAAGGCAGGACGAGTTTGGCAGGGGTGAGTAAGTTCGAGGCATTGCCACCCATGGATGACGGAGTGGAGGAGTATGGGAAAAGTGGTGGTGCGGGAGAAGTCGCGGTTACTGCTGGCAAGCAATTCCGATACGGTGTGATACCCGTTTCTTTGGTTGATCAGCTGAATAACGAAGCTGATTGGCAAATACGATATGATGGTTTGGAGAAATTGAAAGAATTCATAGAAAATATGAACGAAACTGATATGAAGAAATTGCAGCCTCATTTATTCAGCTATATTAATTTATTGAGCAATGTTTTAGATGACCTAAATATCAAAAATATTGTTTTGGCACTGGATGTACTTCGAGCTTCGGTTACCAAAATGCGCCGTCACATAGAACCACATTTGCAACACGTCGTGGCAGCTATGGGCAAACATTTGGGCAATCAAAAAGCTGTGGTCAAACAGTTGAATATGTCAATTATTTTAGAACTAATGCGTCAGTTGCACCCGAAACCAGTGTTCGCAGCATTGTGTGGGTTTCTGCAGCACAGAAATTCGAGAGTGCGCGAAGAAGTACTCAATATTGTGACTATTGCTTTGCTGACACATGCCAGTACTGATTTCAATATATCTGCCGTCGCCCACGTGGTCAGTCCCTTATTGGCCGATGGCAAGCGGCGCGTGAGATTGGCCGCTTTCGAATGCTTAGCCGTATTGGCCAATTGCGTGGGAGTTGGAAAGATTGAGAGTGTCATGAAGCATGTGAGAGAAGTAGAAGAGACCAAAAACGCACCAGGTATGTTCTAGCTAGCGTGGGGTGGGATTAGTGACAGAATAGGAATATAATGGGGGGGGGGAGGGTAGGAAACACTAGGCCGCATTTCGAAGATTTAACGTTTTCCGCCAAAGATAGTAAGCTGAAGTGCACTTGGTACAAAGTTGCGGCCCTTTCCCGCAGGGAGTATTGTGTTCGGCAAACTTGAAGTCTGGAATTATCGGGATTCAGGATTCTACAGCGATCAGACAGAGGTTACGGGAGCCATGCGCAGGTACACTACATAGTGTGTGCTTGTGTGGGCGGGGGAGAGTCAAATGCGTAGAATCTTACTGCTCGAATGCTTATGCGCTTAGCCGCTTGTCGGAAAGGTCACCAGGGCGAGTTACCTCGCATCCCTTTTTCTCGTTCATTTCAGCTGCTCATGTTTTGTCGCCTCCCCACTGTTTTGATCTTTGACGATAAGTCTCATTTTCTCACCTGCACAGTGGTCAAGTCACGTCCGCTTGGCGTGCGGCTTTTCTTTGTGGTCTGGCCCTTTCGTACCTTGCTCTAATCCAGCAGAGCTGTTAGCACAATTTTTACCTTTTCACCCGACAAAGGGCTTGTTGACTTTGCTCCATCTCGTAACAGGCTACCCTTTGCACTAGCATTATCGCAGCTGCCAGGTAGTCGCGTAGGGAGGGCTTGTTTGCGCAGGCGGCCAGTTAATTATGTTCGGGTATGTCTGATCGATTACTATCCAGATTGCTTTTTTCCTGTCTCGCCGATTGCAAGGAGCTAATGACCGAGGATATGCTTACCTGGTAGCCAAGTAAATATCAGGACTGAAAAAAACAAAGTTACTGCTGTCGTTATGGGGCAGTAATGTTGTCACGGGAACGTTGCAAAGTCAAGGCTCATTGATCGCTAATTCCGAAAAAGAAAAAAAAGGTGTTATTGGAGCAGACTAGGCGCAAGCTTATAAATGTCGAGAGGGAGGGGCTCTTTCTAACATAAAATGCAAAGTTAGGTGTTCGGTTAATGAGGAGAGAGGTGAAGATGATAAGAATCACAACAAGTAGTGTATTGTCCTGTCTACCTATTCGTCCACTTTTAGGCCTAACACACGCTGTGCAGGCTCGCTTGACTCGAAATCAATTGCCCAAGATCCGGTACGATGGACTGCTTGAATACGCCGCCCTGCCGCTCAGTCCGAACAGTGAAGAACCACGAAGGCACTCATCGGAATCGTCGACTAGCATACAGTCGGCCGACATCGAATGGATCATGAGTGCAAGTGTTGGACAAGGATCGGCCGTGTCGCGATCCCTTTCACCAATCAGATACAGAGCTACGACGGCCGTCGAGAAGCAAACTCTCGCGGGCTCTTCCCCGTCTCAATTAGTTCAAACTAGGCAGCAATCCCCTGCACCCGCTAGACGCGTGTTAAGCGCGGGAAGAAATTTGAGAAAGTTGCCGTGGGAAAATGGACAACAGGACCACTTGGTTAACATACAACAACCCCAGACTCAACATCAGCAAGGAGATCGAGGGACGAATCGAAGCGCCCCGGTGAGGACTAATGAGGTACATGAGTGCCCTGTTGAAGCGTAGTCTGATCCTGACCTCTGGCGGGTTTCCAGGCTTCCAATAATGGTCCGGCTTTTGTTATATTATTGCTTGCTGTTTTCTGTGCTTGTCACAGCGGACAAATGAGGGGAAGAGACTGAATGCGAAAAGAGCGTAGATCCATGCCCATATCACTCCATCTTTCATATTTACCAATCGCCTTGGTTATTCCACCTTCTCCTTGCACTCATCTTGCACCCCACTGCCGCCTCCCTCGCCTCCAATTACTCTAAATTGCTTATTCTTTCTATCATAGGTGGAAGGACAACAACAGCGGCCAACAGCGAGGCCTGCCAAATTGCTCGATCATCTATCTAGTATTGACGGTGAGCATAGACTTGATTGCCCAAATCTTGGCCCCCACAGTGTGCTGCACTCGCTCAAATTGATCCTTTTTCATTGCACCTTATATTCGAAAAATGGTAAAACGCGATTTTTCGATTGGGCTATCTCTATGACACCCACGTTGGCTAATAGTGTGAGATCAAGGCTCGTTATTCACGACCAAGACGACAGGCGTGAACTGGCAGACGAGTCCATGGCAACAAGAGACAAGCTAAACTAGCCTCCTCTCTCCCTTTGTCTAGCGCAGCGTCCCCTTCTCCTGGTTCAGTCACTGAGAGAAGGATAGTTAGGAACTATTTCAAACATCCATGTTGGTCGACCTGAGTCATTAGTCCGAGTTTGAAATGGGTAGTTCGACCAGTATCGAGAACATCAAATCGGCTTATCCACCAGAATCTTCCGCCTCCACTTCTTTTGCTTCTTATCAAAATGGATATGAGTATGGTCAACGGATGCTGGGAAGATGGGATGATGATTATGCACGGAATGCGCAACACAGACAGTCGAGTGAGGTTTTTTTGATGCTGCTGTGTGGATTAGATACTCCCCTAAAGTTTGGTCTGAACGTCTGTCTCTTGGCTAATCGATATGATGCAACTGAAGTACTACTGCCATATCCTGTGATTGACTGTTGCGACTCCAAACTTTTCCAAGCTGACCATTTCGTAGAACAGCAATTTTTCAGATCCAAGCAAGCCAAATGTGCCATCGGGGTCAAAATACAATCAACAGTTCTCGAACAGCAAAGTCGTATTGACGCCGTTGGATGGCAACGCCAGAGGTAAATATCGAATTTCATTCTCGTGCGGTCTTTGTTAGCTGACGTGAATTGGCCATTGTGTTGTGGGGCGAGTTGAGGTTGGCTGTACGGTATTTGTGGCTATGTATAATTTTAGTGCAAGAGAACACGCTAATGGTTGCTTTTGTTGAATCTACAAGACGGACGGCCAAACAATCTAAATACCCGCGTGTCTTCTTAGTTGCCCCATGCCAGCATACGAGTATATGCTGAACAATGTTACCCTTTTTAGGAAGCGGTATGGGGATCAAGTCTCGAATCGCCTCGCCGCCAGTAGAAGATGACGAGGTAGGTCCATTGGCCATTGCTGACCAGCTAGTGGCGACTGTTTTCTCACTCATATCTTCTTCCTTCGATCAGATCAAATGGAACACATCAAAGCGGCGGGGCGATCAAAGTCAGCATCACAACAATGCAATGCAGAAGTCGCATTCCGTAAATGCACTAGTCAATGTGACTGCCGCTGATTACAAGAACTCGTAAGGGGCCGTTGTTATTTTGGGCTGGGTTGGCTTATTGCACTCATCTCCCCGTACGGGACTTCAACCCTTGCGCCCGTAACTGGTCAGCAATCAAGAAACGACCAGCATGCACGACAGCCTTCCCCTAGTCGCTAGGAGCAGTCGAATAGCTCTGATAAGTCATGTGGATCAAGCCGCGTTCTCATGGCCATCAAGGACAGTGCCACTTCTTCGTATTTCCTTGACGGTCAGGAACAGATAGTTGCAGGTTTTATCATGCTGTCTCAAGTTGTTACCATTATGACTACTCAAAATATCAAAATATCATCCAGAAGTTGCCACAGGGGCAAGACTGCAAGAACATCGGACGCTGTGAGAGGGGGCTTTGTCTAGTCATGTTACTCTAGTGAGATGCCCAGAGACAAATGTACAAGACCAGTGACGGACGACTAAACTGTCGCCCTAGTCCCTGGTCATGGTGGGCATAATAGATGCGTCTGGCATTCATTTTGTGTCCAGGTCTGAATTATTATCACTGCTTTTATTTTACTTCTCATCCGAGCCTGGTTCATATGCTGTCTTTATTTTAGTTGGGACGAGACTCCTATCAAGCCAGCGTCTAAACAACAAATGGACACGTATTTCGGCGGCGAGCCAGGTTCTGCTCCAGCCTCTGGCTTTGCCCCTGCTCGTAGCAACCACGTCGAGTCTCCCCGTAAGCACTCGCTCGGGGATCGCCTGAAAGGATTTATAGATCGACGACGGTCCTCGGATTCTTCTGATGGCCAGCCACAGCAGGTAGGAGGCGGTGCTGTAATAGAGAAACTAACGATAAGTTAAAGGCACGGCAATCGCTCACATTTCATAGTCATTTGCTTGACAGACGCACTCGAATGACGTGGCTCCTCGCAAACCACCTCTTCTGGCCAAACGCGGTGCTGTCAAACATCCAGCAACGCTAAGTAAGAATCGATCACCTCCGCCCATGAGAAAGTAAGCTGAGCCAGGTTAACTCAGATGTCTATGTGCCAGTATGCCGCTGCTGCAGGAATCGTTCTGATAGCAATAGCGAGTCGAACAGCGATGCCTCGTCTCGGCCATATCCAAACCCGCAACAGGCCTTGACTAACGCCCTCAAGAAGTTGTCAAGCGAGGAATGGACGGATAAAGTGGAGGGAATAAGCTCCGTTGAACGACTAGCTCGCTACAACACCAACACGTTGGCCAGTGATATTCAACATATAATTATGGCATTGAATAACGAGGTAGGAGAGGGCGGTCGGGAGGGCCGCGGGCATAAGTGCTCTCATGCCAAGGGGCTGTGATGGTGCAGGTTTGGTGCCGATTTTGACTGCGGTCTCGGTTATCGGTTCTCACAAGGGTCTTGGTTTGAAAGTTTGGGTTTCGTAAGCATTAGAGTACCGCCCTTTCCACATCAAAGACGAAAAAAACCACGTGCAAAGTTCAAGTATCAGAAGAACCTGCCTTCGTTGTTTTTCTGAATATTGATCGCAAATGGAAACATGGTTCAAAACAAAACTAGAATTATTTGGGTAACGTTTCTGCAAACTGCACGCTGCTTTTGCTCTACCCATAATGTAATAAGGCTGGCGTGTCGTCTCTGTATACTGCGGAATAATCGTCAGTCTGATTAGATATTCACTCATTCATCGGGATTAGGAAACTAAAACTTGGGCATTTTTTCTCCTCCACCTAAGTGACCTAAAAAATATATCTAGACATCCATATGCACCTAGGAGTATTTTCCAGTGGTTTTAAGTTTGATCAAATATCTTCAAATTTATTTTTTTGGGCTATTAGAAAATAAGCATAATCCGTGCTCGCTATGCGACAATCTGGTATGTCTAGTGATGCAGAAAAAGACAGGTGCAATTTTTTTTGCTCCTCTGAGCCTACGCCTATCAAAATTCGGTGCATGTTATCGAAAATTTCAATGATTTATTGATTGAGAAAGCTGTACTTTGGACACTTTCTACGTCAAACAGATCCTCACTGGCCAATCATCTTGGGGCGAGGAGGCCCTTTGTGACATGGCTGTACCCGCTCTAGCTCTCGTGGTCATGCATATTTCATAAGCAGGCACCACCTCAGCTACATCAGCTGGTGACAACGACCTTAGGAAACGGCACAAACTATTTAGAATACACAACAGCCCCCCCCCCCCCCCCATTTGATGGATTTGACCCGATACTGACCGACAAAATGCACAAACATGTCTCGCGTATTCTTTTCAGGTCAAGAATCTCAGATCCAGTGTTTCCAAACAAGCCCTGGAATGCTACTGTCACCTATTCCAATACTTGAAACGATCGATGGATCCGGAAGTGGATCGTGTATGCACGGTGCTCATGGCCAAAACGGGTGACACGAGCAATGCGTTCATGCGTGAGGGAGCCACGCGGGCACTGGAAAGCATGGTCGACTACGTCTCGCCTCAACGATCTCTCGCAGCGATTGTGGCCACTGGAGCAAAGTATGAGTTTTGAGGTATCTGAGGCAATCTGGCCCTCACAGCTTTTCGGTTTAAGTCACAAAAGCGCCACAGTTCGCTCAGCCTGCTCGCAACTGATGTTTCGCTTGGTGGAGAATATGGGACCATCAAAAACCTTATCCAATCAGCCAGACTTTGTGGAAAAGGTGTTGGTGACGGCCGTTCATTTCGCTAACGACAATCAGCCACAACCTAGGTAGGAACAGGAAATGACAAGGCCCCATGATAACGTTTGCCAGGAGTCTTATATTCAGTGTGATCGTGGTTCTCCACTTCCTGCGTGAAACCAATTCTTTGCCAGTCCTTATCAGGAACACTTTTTCAGATACCATGGCAAAGCAATTCTAGCTGTTCTTTCCAAGGACCCTGACTTTGCCCGTGCCGCATCCCGATGTTTGTCCGAAGCTCAGCAAAGGACGGTGTTTAGCTGCGTCGACGCAGTTAGATCGAAGGTACAGACTAATCGTAAGTTAAACCTCACTCTCATCCATTTTTTCCTGCAGGGTCTTGGTGGCTCGTTGGGGAACGGCGGAACGAGTCTATCTAGTTCAATGAATGGATCGCTTTCGGGCAGTGTAAAAAGTGGGGCTATGAGTCGAAGTGGGAGTGTAAGGAGAAAAGCCAAACTACCCGACGAAGCAATGGATACATTTATGGCAGCTGAAAAGGAGCTTGGATCGAATA
This sequence comes from Mesodorylaimus sp. YZB2_4, assembly GCA_030248295.1. NCBI lineage: Eukaryota > Metazoa > Nematoda > Enoplea > Dorylaimida > Dorylaimidae > Mesodorylaimus > Mesodorylaimus sp. YZB2_4. Next base: position 10,614 of record JASANH010001399.1, read on the forward strand.
ACTGGGAAGACCGGCTCCAAGGAGTCAATAGGATGGTACAGCTTAGTGGCTCCTATTCGAAGACGTTGAGTGAAGACGTCAAGGTAGGCTTGACTGGCGCTTTGTCGTTCCTACAGCGTGTCTAGGGCACATATACCTTTTCTAATCCATCCTGCAGTACCTACTGTGTGACCGTCTTTACTCGCAACACACTCTATCACTGCTCTGATTGTAAGCCACGGTCTGCACATCAGTCTTGTCTCGAACTCAGGCATTTGCAGTGGTCCATTATTTTCTTCAGCTCATGGAAACATACATGGCTCGATTAAACGATATCAACGGAAAGGTAGCTGCCCAAGCTCTCCAGTGTCTACCATCTCTGTTAGCCAACCTTGCTCCGAGTATGAGCGATTCAGTCCGACCTGTCACGACAGAAATGGTCAAATGCCTATCGTCCCAGCTGCCAAGCAAGAACGATGATATCAGAAGAATGGCTCAAGATGGCCTCGATTGCGCAGTACACTATTTAGGTAAGGTGCATAAATGACCTGGTAGCTTGGTATGTCACTGAATTAGGGCTCATCATAACTGTGAGAACCCTTTATGACCATCACCGTCACATCTTGTGTCTTTCGCTGTTTTACCTTCGACTGGGACGTTTCGACTGGACAGCATGGCGTGCGTTACTGCGCATGGTTGATCTTCATTTTGTACCCTCCCCCGTTTATAGCTTCCGGATCGGACCTGTAACCAGCTCACGCAGATGGGAGATGTCTCTGGGGCAAAAGAGTCAAAGCAGGAGTACTTTACAGAAAAGCTGCAAAGTCGGCTGAAACATCAAACTGAATGGTTTGACGCCTCCTTGCAGGGGACAGTGTCGATCTGTCCTTCGCATGATAGAGCCCCTTTTTAATCCTATTGCCCCTGATTTATATCCCGAGGCCTGAAACTGTTTTGCGAAATATACGTCAAAAGGTAAATTTCGAGCACCCACCTTTATATTTTTTTCATATTCGTCCTTCCTTTTCATTATTACTATCACTTACAAAAGTTCCTATTATCAGGGCCACGTCTTATCGTTAGTATACCTCGTGATAGGTGTTTGTACAGGAGCATTCTATTCGGCTTCCTATAAGCATCCCTGACTTATAGCTGGTCGGACCTCTTTGAGATCCTGTAGCTCCTAGGATAACAAGTGAAAGACTAACGGTATGCAGCAGCCGTGGTGTCGATCTAATTTTGTCACCACAAACATTTATTTTATTCTCCACATGTTCTGCTCCGAATAGATCATTCTTCACGAACAGGAACCCTGTCGGCGGATACTTCGGGCAACACTGGACATGTTGTCAGAGCTATAGAGAGCATGGATAACGATAAGCTGTAAAGAGACTCTACAGTATAACACATGGCGGTTGCTGGTACAGGTGGATGACGTACACTATGAATGACGTGTACTGTATGTAGACACAGCACGCAAAGGACACTGACATGGGTGCTGCTCAATATTGTATCCTAGACCCTGCATAAAAGCTAAGCATCTATTCCACTTTGTTTTCAGACAATTCTGCTCTCATTCAACCGCTCAGTATTGCGGTCAAGACTGGAAACGTCAAGCAAAAACCTGAACTTCTGAAACGACTCGGAAGTCAGTACCTTCATCACCCTGTCATGGTAGCCAGTCTTATCACTGCGTTATGGTTTTTAGGAGTGGCTCAAAACATATTCGCCACAAAACCCAAGCTTGTCCAAATGCACGCCGTGCCAGTTTTGTATGATTTGATAAAAACTCAACAAGCCGACCCTGCGATGAGGCAGGCTACGCATGACTATGCCAGAACTCTGGCCAGAGTGACCGGTGTGAGGACGTTGCTCGACTCGGCTACACCATTGTCACCTGATCAGAAAACGGAATTGGAGGAACTGCTATCGTGAAAGTGTACGTGGTGTGTTTGGGTAGGTGCTGCCGCGTTCAGACATGCACGGTGAATATGATGTGATCAGTGTATACGGTACGAGTGCAAAACATACAGTGGTGTGGTAATAAAGTCTTCAGTCGAAACCGTGGGAAAAGTCAGGACACAGCGTTCTAGCTTACGACAACGGCACGGCACTTGGTACCTGCTGGAAATTTGAATTCCCGCGCCTTACGCTACGCATAACTATCCCGATCGTTTTTAGACCCTTTTTGCTCTTTATATCAATTTAGGCTTGCTAAGTCTGTGCGAATCTGCGCTTCCGTGTGGGTCAGTTGGTGGAACCCGTGTGTCAAAAATGTGTGCACAGTAATCACAAGAACGGCGACAGGCGACAGTTTAGTAATTGAACGAAAGTTCGCAACGTCCAAAACGGATTTATATTTTACTAGACTGAAGTCGACCTAACAGCCTGTCGAATCGCTTTGTGTTATTTCTTCAGGGATTCTTCAGGTACCTTTTTCTGAATGGCTCTTGTGTCATGTGGTTCTGACCTACCTATCCTTAAAAAACTTTGGCATTACTGTATGTATGTAGGTACAGTACTAACACGGGCTTACCTAAGGGCTTGCACCTATCCCGTGAATTCAAATGTCGGAATCGTGACTGTTCCCCTGCCGAGCACGCTGGATGCACTTTGGTCCGCTTTTTGTCTTGCTTAGCTATTGTGGTCGATCTGACGTTCTGTTGAAAGTGCCAACGGGCTTATTCATGTCACTTCTCATGTACGTACAGAAGCTTGAGCCAACGACCTTCCCCTAACCCGATCAGTGTTTGCAGTTTTTCACCATCAAGGTTAGTGTGATCGTTGTTTTATACATGCTTGTTTGCCGTTTGTTTTTGCAGAGTCTGATGTTTGGTTTTTGTACGCTGCCCTGCCCCTTATACGGACACAGTTTATGATTTGTAAAACCCGCACGTGGTGTCGAATAATTGCCTTGACTTTGATCAGCGACAGCACGGTGGTGGTGCACATTTACGTTTAGACACCTTCAGCAATGAGCGTGATTCCGCGGGCTCCCTTGCAACCTGTGCCTGAAAGCGTTGCCACTGGAGTGAGTACATTGATCACATATTTCCAATATTCCGTTTCAGATAGCTGTGCAAGATCAATCATTACGAATTCATCATTCAATTATGCTTTCTAGGAGTCTGTCAGCAACGCAAAGAATTCGGCAACAAACGGGGCTAACATGGTCGGTGGGCACATGCAACCGCAAACTGCTCCTGCGTCATCGTCGACCTCCCATTCTACACGGTCATCTGGTGGCGCTTATCACGGCACACCTTCGACAGCGATGGGTGGTTCGTCAGCTGGAAATTCTGCGACCGGCTCTCAACGAGTTTCGTCAAGGAGTCGAGCCCAGGACGAACCGCATATCGGAAAATATCGTTTACTAAAAACGATTGGAAAAGGTAATTTCGCCAAAGTAAAATTGGCCAAACATTTACCGACTGGCAAAGAAGTGGCCATCAAAATTATCGACAAAACTCAACTTAATCCCAGCAGTTTGCAAAAGGTAAGAGAACAACTTGTGCTCTATATATTGATGTTCGGGAGGGCTCGGTCCGAGAGCATTATATTGAATAGACTTGCAATGAGTGAACTGGAGAGTAGAGGATATTGGGAATTCGTCTATGGATTTTGAGCTCGTTGGTATATATTGGCTTTTTTTCGATGCTTCTCTCCTCGCCCGGGCGGTTTCTGCTGCTACTCTTCGCCTAATGGCTTTATTCCGTTTACAACTGTGGTCTAGCGCGACGATTGCTTCTTATCATTACGATGGATCAAAATAAGGCTTTCTTCCTTGCGGGTCTTGCTGGATTTGCATAGTGTGGAGGAGATTGGCTGCTTGAAGTGTACTAGCTTGGCTCCGACTCGAGGCAAGACTGGCTCGAAATGACTGGGGCATAGGGAATGAAAGCGGTTTTGTTTTCGGCAGACGTCATTTGCGATTTTTGATGATGGGTACGGCTGCGCAAATCGTAATGGTCCCTGACTGCGATTACTCACGAAGGGGGCGAGTATAGTCAGTAGTTCGCAATGTACACATGATACCGTGCTGTAGCAGACACGCGTGCGTCAGGCAGGTACAGCGCGGCGAGGACGTGTCTACTAATTTACTGCGTGAAAGGTAGTTTTCGTTCTCTGGATATTGGTTGGCGGGGCAGGAAAAACGTGAAATGGGCCATCGTTCAGTCAGAAGGTCACACGCAGTCAACGTCGTTGAACGAACAGGCCAGTCATTCATCCGAAGGCAATCATTTTCGTCACTCTATAGTGTTCTTGCTCGTTTGATGGAGGTCGTCTCCACTCGAGTCGTCGCCTCGTTTCCAAAAATCGTGGCGTTAATGCGTATATTCTCGACTGCACACTCGCTAGTTCTAGTTTTTGCGTTCATGACTAAATCGAAGTTCACCTTTTTTTTGGAAGTACAAACCTGATTCTGCTCGCTCTTCGTAGGTGTTCGAGCGATCCGGCCATTCGTCTTTTCAAAACGGCAGTGCGTCATTTCGCAATTTTTTCCTGTTACCTTTGCTAGCCGGAGGGTAAACACGACAGAGATAAGAGCCGAGAGCTTTGGTGGAGCCGCGGGTGGGAAGGGCTCTCGTGAACAAGGAGATTGAAAATTTCACATTACTCCTTGTGTCCCCCACGTCCATGAATAAGAGCAGCGTAAAGTGGGGACAATAATGGCAGTCAAGCGCCTTTTTATGGACCTCCTATTTGTTCGAAAGAACAGTTGCAAATGGGTAACGACTCGATAAATACCGTCGGAAAGGATAAAAAACGAACTGACGTTAAATAAGCGATTCGGGTGCTCTTCTTCGAAACGGAAAAGCTTCACCGAAATTTGTCTGTCTCGGAGCACGTGATCTGAGGGCTGTTATCTGGCTAACTTCTCTTCGTTTTTGTTTTGTTCAAATTGGTGCTTGAATGATTTATGAATGGGAGCAACTGGCCGCCTGTGCTGCTTTATGCGTCTTCGTTCAAAGAGACCTAGTCGTGTGTGTGTCATCTGTGCGTGATCTCGATACGCTGGTCCAGTCTTCGAACATTTTATTGACGTTGAGTGAAAGACGACTGGCTGGGCTCACTTGGTTCGACTCGAGTCGCTGTTACTCGTCTTCGGCAAAATGCAGCTTTTGCTTTTCTCCGCGACCGGACGAAAGCAAGCGAGCACGCAGGCTCGAGATGGCGTCTTGTCTTGGTCTGTTTCAGAACTTTAGCAAACAGTTCTCGCCTGTCCAAAGTCGCGTGAGTGTTGACGTCTGAGCACGACGAGGTTGACGTTTTCTTTACTTTGGAACGGTTATACTGCGCTGATGCTGGTTTTTCTCAGTCAGGTCGTCCTTATCTGTTTGACCGCTCTGCTTTCTTTCTGGGCGTCTTGTGTATTGAAGGAAAAAAGCTTCGATTTAAACAGATCATTTAGGGCGAGGACGTGAAAAAATATAGAAGCCAAGTCGATTCACTGTCTCCCTGCAGACTCGTTGGTGTAATATATGTAGATGTATAAAATGTGTGTGTGAGGAATGGAATAAGCTGGGTCTTCGTTTTATGATGGTCTAAAGACGTAACAGCTCTGGGTCGTGTTGGGGAATGGCAGGAAATAAGACAAGACTTGACTGTTGGTAAGGAGGGGAGAAAAGGTCAGACTCAATTGGTTCGACGTCATATAGTGTGGTGCTTTCTCCTTTGCGTCTTTGGGTGGTACACGATTGAAGTCCGGCGGCTCGTCTGGCTCTGAAGCGTTCAAGAAACGAGACGGGACGGCGACTCGAGGGCGGGCGGAAAGAAATATCGATTCGTCAAGTTGAAGACACGGTTCGTGCTGTGTGCTGCGAGGTCGATAAAACGGGGAATGTCAGCGCGATGCTGTAATTAGTCAAGCCGTAGCGAGGACGAGAGCTTCTACTGGGTTATTGGCAAGATTGTGTCGGCTTTGTCCCTTCGTAACGAGAACACGCGTTCCTGACACTGAAATATAGCTTTTGGCCAAGGTGAAGGGTCGGGTGATAATAACGAAACGAAGGCTCGCTGCGTTGGTTTTGATGAAAGCCAACAAACTGTGCGAAGCATGAACTTAGTAGGTCGGCGGCGATGGAGGTCTTATCGCCGTGCGTCATGAAAGGTGTGTTTGCTAGGCGATGCTTCCGATAGGGTGATAAGTAGGGGGTAGGAACCGACTGGGATGTCATGGCGGCCCGATAGCGTCTGAATATGCTATCAGAGGGGCGGCTGATATTAATTAAAGTCATTAGGGTATGCACACTTTCATTATCGCACCATGACTGTAGAACAGAGCAAACCAGGAAACAAAAGCTGGCACGATAACACTCGTGCTGTAAACGAAAGCAGCTGTTCTTTTTCTCCTATTTTCGGATTGCGCGTGGAGGCACTATTGACTTTTCTCGATCGTTAAACATTGCTCACAAGACGAGCATTGAAGGAGCGAAGCGGCATGGGCCAGCTGCTTTCTTGAGCGATTTGAATTGCGCTAGTGCAACAGATTGAATAAACTGGCAATGCGTGGAGTGGCGGGTGTGCATGGTGTTGAAGAGGCCAGGGATGCGCTTTGATGACGGACACGGAACTTTAGTCCCTTCGTCATAGTGAAAGCATAGGCGGATGAGCAGTAGAGGAAGAGTCGATTAAATACAAGGCAAAAAATTTACGATTAGGAAACGACGGAAAGAAAGGTTGAAACAATGTCGTGCTTGTTAAAGTTCGTTCAGTTAAGAAGTGTTTATGAAGAAAAGCATAACTGTCGAAATAATATTTATGGGGACCATGAAGAGGTGGTCCCCATAGTGCCTGCAAATGGCAAAAGGTGAGGGGCTGCATTGTGCAAGACAAGCATTGACTTGAAAAGGGCTACTGTCCGTGTGTACAGTAAAAATTTCGTTAGCGTCTGTTAGGAGGAGATCAGTGCCGCCAGGAGAAGAATTTCTGATGATTTTGTCAATATCTTCTTTCCGCTCTCATTGAAACGAATTGGTGAGGCGAGAGTGGGTTTGTGTCTGATTTCGTTGACGTGGATGGCACTCGTCGTGCGGAATGAGCAGTCTTTTCTAGTATCGTGCTCGATGTTTTCTCTTGATTCATTTTGTTTCGTGCAAGTCGAAATTTTTGTATCGAATATAACTGTGGTCGTAATTTGCGGTTCCGTTTGTCGATGTATTGTTCGAAGCGTATGCAGAGTGGAAGTGGACTGGAGGGGCGAAACTAGTCTCGGGTTGTCGAGATGAGTTCGTCAATCTAACGAGCGAAACGCCTTTCAATTTGTTCTATTTCCTGGGGTGCGCAGGGCGAAACTTGTTACTATGTACGTCCTAAATAGAAATTTACGCTTTGTAAGTTTTTTACAATGTGCGTCATAAGAAATAATGGAATTGGCAGAAATATGCAATTATAAAAGCAAGGTAGAGAGGGAACATGCTAGAGAACTCGTGTGTTTCGTAAAAGTTATAGGACAATGCGAAAGACAATGTTTTTATTTTAGTTGTTTCGAGAAGTGCGCATTATGAAGATGCTCAACCACCCGAATATAGGTACGTATTGAAGCCATGAGTGGGGATCATGCACGGGACGAGGATGGGGGGCTGAATAAGGGGTTTCAAAGCAGCATTTATCGAGAGCGATGTTTGAAGATTTTTCGTCTGGTACACGAGGGAAAGGAAGGAACAGTTTTTGAGAAAGCTGTGCCTGGAGGGGATGTTATGAAGACGTGCGAAAGGGCGGTGTTAAGCAAGAGGTGATGGACGTTGGGGAGTCTGGATTGCTGATGCAGCTGTTCCTTTGATAACCTGTTTAGTTTGTGTCATATTTTTGGTTTTTCAGTGAAACTTTATCAAGTGATCGAGACTGATAATACGTTGTATTTGGTGATGGAGTACGCCAGCGGTGGTGAAGTATTCGATTACTTAGTTGCCCACGGTCGCATGAAAGAGAAAGAGGCTCGAGCAAAGTTCCGTCAAATCGTCTCCGCCGTTCAGTATTTACATCAAAAGAATATTATACATCGAGACTTGAAGGCGGAGAATCTTTTGTTAGATAGCGATATGAATATAAAAATCGCCGATTTTGGTTTTTCGAATGAATTTTCCATAGGTAAGGAAGGAACTGAGTGCTGGCATTGATGGATCATTGGCGATGAGACCGTGATGACGAGATATTCGTTTTTAAGGAAACAAATTGGATACGTTTTGCGGAAGTCCTCCCTACGCGGCACCGGAATTGTTTCAAGGCAAGAAGTACGACGGTCCAGAGGTGGACGTGTGGTCGTTGGGTGTAATCTTGTATACGTTGGTGTCCGGTTCATTGCCGTTCGATGGTTCGAATTTGAAAGAATTGCGGGAGCGAGTTTTGCGAGGCAAATATCGCATCCCATTCTACATGTCCACGGACTGCGAGAATTTATTGAAGAAATTTCTAGTACTCAATCCGGCGAAACGGGCCACCTTAGAGGTAATGGAGAGGGATGTTTTGAGTGGGTTGGTCCCGGGGCGCTCATGGTTGCTATGATTATAGGCTATAATGAAAGATAGATGGATGAATATCGGATACGAAGAAGAGGAATTACGGCCCTATATCGAGCCGTCAAAGGAGAACTGGGAACAAAGACGAATCGATTTGTTGACGCAAATGGGCTACGGCCGATCCCAAGTGGTTGAGTCGTTGCAAAACGAGAAATTCGACGACATTTACGCGACGTATCTGTTACTTGGTGAGCGACGAGCCGAGGTAAGCGTGGCCTGTGCTGCTAGGACGGCCTGTGATCCATGATATTTGTGATTCTAGTTGGACGCAGTCGAGACCGCGGTGGCGGGCAGTCAGCAGAACTTGCGGGGTGGTGGTCAAAGTGGACACGGGGGTGGCAGTGAACAAAGTGGGACTGGCGGTGGAAGCAACGCGCAAGCGTCGGCTCACGCGGGAGGTGGCGGCTCTGGCGGTGCTGCTAATAGCCCGTACAAAGTGCCAAGATCAGTGTCGGCGCAGGCTGCCCCATCTGGACCCAAGAGGCGTCTGTCATCAGGCGATCAGCAGCAGCAAGCCGTGCCTCCAACGAGTGGGACCGCAGGTGCGCAAGTGGCCGTTGTGCCGGGGGCCGTTGTACTACCAGTGGGAGCTGTGCAAGGAGGCAGCAACGTCGTGCCGCTGAGGCCTAACCCTAGGACCGCCGTCGCCATGGGGCCGTCGGGACACGGTAAGTCTTCTGGCGCCGTGCAGACTTTGATCTGGTCACTATCTGCGCACTCACTCAAGACGAGAACTGTGCCGAGTCTAACTTTATATCAAATGGTGACGCACGCGCATGGGAGGGAATTTCAGTTGAGTCGGGACTAGCAGCGCCCAACCTGTCCCTCACTTTCCAGCCTGCTTCCTGGCACTAGCTTCGAGCACGTGCGTGCTGTCTATCCTAAAGTGTCTGTCCTGTCAACACGCCGAGTAGGACCGTTTGTACTGTTCCAGTTGTTGATTTCGTGCACTCTATGCGTGCTGATTCCTGCACATTTATTGCCCTGTGTCGTACAAGAATGAGTCGGCCAGCGATAGCTTTGCTTACGTTTCATTTTTTGTTTTCGGTTGCATTCCTTCAGCCAACGCTAATACCGCTAATTTTTTGTTGGGAGCACGGGCTTCGGTCATTGGTGGAGGTCCTTTATCCGCGCCCAACACGCCGGCTGCGATAGCGAACACTGGCGGCACCAACTCGTCGTCTTTGACGCCAGCGGCCGCTGCTACGGCGGCTGGTGGCCAGCCCGGCGGCGGCTCTTCCGTTCCGTCCACGCCTACAAGTACGCATCGCAAAGTTTCAGCCCCCGTCGGACGAGGAAGTATGCACGCTCACGGAGGCGGTTCAAGCGGAGGAGCGGCGGCATCACTTTGTCGAAATAATACGGTGGTTGGAGGAGGATCGACGAATCGATTTTCAACTCAGAACAACGCCAGCAAGTAAGTTTTAGGAGTTAATTTTTAGAACTTGTACCAGCGCGCGATTATTCCTAAAAGAGTATGATTAACTCCTTTTGACTTATTGCCTCGGCCAATCTGAACTCAGTCACGTTATGCACTAGACAAAAGACCAGCTCTTTCGCGGCGGGTCTGATAATAAAAGTTGTGTGGAGGGTGTTGCACGTTGATTCGGGACATTGGAAGGGCTGAAGTCGAGATCAGAGTCACCCGTCGAGTCAATATACTCTCAGGGTGCTACGATAACTCGAATAGAAACTTTTTGCTCTTATGCAGCATGCTTTGAGCCAACGTTTCCAGTGTGCTCGCCGATGCAAAACACAATTAAAGATTGAAGCGTAGAGATGGTTGTGCTAGTCAAATCTTGGATTGTAATATGCGGTAATTAATGTTTTTTGCTCAGTTCAAGCACTGCCAACGGCGGACCGGCCAATCGATCCAGGGACAACAGTCGTGAGCAGTTGGGCGTGTCTCCCACATCAGCTACGGCTCGATCGCGGGGCGCTGGTGGACTGTCGTCGCTGTCGGCTTCACATCACGCCAAATCGTCCAGCATAAGTCAACCGCCGTCGCAACCGATCATACAAGAAGCAGTGGAATTAGGAAGTGAGAATCAGAGCAGCACGCCTGGGGGACAACTAGCGGATGCTTTGGCCGAAATGAATGCGGTGGCGAGCACGGTGTCGAATACGAGTGGAACGATTTCGAAACAACTGCACCCGAGTCCCAGCCTGCCACCCCTGGCTTTGTCGAAGTCGACGGCCTCGACCGGTACTAACACGGCTGGCTACTATGAACCAACGACTCCAACAACCCCGTCGGGGCTAACCTCGTTGGGTATGCCGGGTCAAACATCAACACCTGTGTCAGCGTTGAGTCCGAATCCGCAGAGTGCTCGCGCCAATCCTGCGGCCGCACCTTTATCGGCGCAAACTCAATCCAGCGCAGCCTTTCAACGGCAAACGAGAAACCGGCAGACATTTCACGGTACACCGAACGTCAAAGCGCCAGCTAGCCCTGTAATGGCTTGTCATTTTTGTTAGCCATTATGTCATTGAATCTTTGCCGTTGCAGACACCAGCGCATTTAAATCGTACTGCGGTCGGGCCTGGCGATAGCACACCGAGAGGCGGAGGAGCGATGGGGGATCCACAGTCGCAGATCCCGACTGCTGGAGGCCATCATCGTGGTTCGTTCTTGTCGAAGTTGTCCAAGTTTACGCGACGGTAAGTAACTAGTAACCACTGCAGGAGTATCTTCCTTTGATGGAGGAATGCAGTCAGCATGAGCACGGCATGTTTGAGTTGCCATGATGTCACGAACAGTGTGCGAATGAATGTTTGGTTCGTGAGCACTTCCGAGGTTCTTGTTCTTCTCTATAACTGGACGGGTCTATTAGCACGTTTTACGCTGAAGTAGGGAATGCTGACAATTGGCTGTTTTCTGTTGATGGTTTGGTCTGCAGCTTTCGTTTTGGCCTTGCGGCTATGTTTTTCTAGCAGCTCGATGGCCCCGCACGATTTACACAATCAACATCAAATCCTTGTCTATCCGGCTACTGTTTCAAACACCGCCGGTGCAGCCGGTGCTGTACCATCTACAGTCGGTACTGTCGGTGTTCGCAGGACGTCCGCCGGACCCGTCGGAAGCGCCGGGGCATCAGCACCCGTAAGCGGAGGAACAGCGACTGGAACGATCAATTACCCGCTCGCGACTCCAGTCAGCAGTGGGGGCGGGTATGGACCACAGTCGATCGGAGTCAGCGGTGGTGTGGTGCAAAACGAGAACGATGTCAAACCGAGGAGCTTACGATTCACGTGGAGTATGAAGACAACGAGTTCAATGGCCCCCGAAGAAATGATGAAGGAGATCAGGAAAGTGCTCGAAGCGAACAACTGCGACTACGAGCAACGGGAGAAATATCTGCTGTTGTGCGTGCATGGAGACCCGAATACCGACTCGCTAGTACAGTGGGAAATGGAGGTGAGTGCGGGGCCTCCGATGAGGCGGGGGAGATATCGAGATCAGAGTCACCCATAGGGTCTAACTTGATGCCCTTGGGGTGCTACGATAACTCGAAGAAGATACGTTTGCTCAAATGCAGCTGTTTTGACTTGCTAATTCAAAGCGTGCTCGCCGATGCAAAAGACAGCCCAGGGATGCGGCGCGAAGTATGTTGGCTGGGGATTGATCGAGTTATGTGTTTCAGGTGTGCAAGTTGCCGAGATTAAGCCTGAACGGAGTACGATTCAAGCGGATTTCGGGCACGTCGATTGGCTTTAAGAACATTGCGTCTAAGATCGCCCAAGAACTCAATTTGTAAACATTAATGTAATATAGTTCCAAGCCACGAACAAATCATCACTAACTAATGATTGTGTTTCTTATAGCACCACTGGAGCCTGGAGCCAAGCTCGACCGACGCCGTCAGTCTAAAGTCGATTGGTTTCGGTCGGTTTGCCTGTGTACAATATTCGGTGTGATCAGCAGGCGAGGAGGGGCGTAAAGATGGTGGGCGTCATTGTACATCCGGAAGTGCGTTCATATTTGATTGGTTCGAGAATTGGAAGTTGGCGGCTGGTGGGCTTGGCATGTTTGGTTATGACGCAATTCAATCCGCGAGCTGTGTTTGCATGTGTCATTTTTTCAAGTGTAATAGAATGATTTGTGCTAGGATTTGTGTGTTTTTTTGAGGTGAAGAATTTTAGCGAGGGAGAATTTATTGTATGATGGAAGGATAGAGAGCCATAATGGATTGATGGGAAGGAGCCCTGTTCTGGCATTTATAGGACGTGGATTTAAATCTGAGTGATCGATGCCGAGCCAATTATATGTAGCAATGTAAAGTATTTTGTGCGCTTTGAAACTTTCAGTTTTTTCAGTGACGATATCGATTTATTGAAGTATGAGTGATTGGTACGGTCTTTTTAAGTTAATGTTCTCGTGCAACCTTCTTTTCCTTTTTTGGAAAACTGATCACTTTTTGTTAGACTCCCGTAAATGAGCATAGGTGGTCTCGGATCGTTGCTAGAAGCTAGGCGTTTGTGCTGGGTGCCGTGCCCATTCGAGGATGGTATTCTAAGGACGGACGTCTCGATGTTTGTGAAGTGAATGAGTGTGATAGGAGATGCTCTTTGTGCCGCACATTTGCGTTTGGATAAGTTTGGCACTAGCGTGTATGGTTTGTGCACAGCTTATTTTGGGTCTGCTGAGGCAAAGTAAACGCCGATAGGATGTGCTGTGCTTGCCAAGATGGTATGGACGGTGATTAGTCGAGGACGTCTCGGTCGTGTGGGCGGTTCAATGAACTGTTTACGCTGGGTGCCCGCCAGGCGGCTGTCTGGTCCGCTTGACGTCAGCTGACGTGGACTAGCTCGTGTTGTGATTGGCTGGTGGGTGGCGGTGTCACGAGCGGGGGCTGGCTAAACTGGTTATATCCAGTTGAGCTCGGGCAGTCTTTATCGACCTCGTATATGAGTGTGTGGCGAACGTGGAGGATTCCAGTGCTGTTTCGTACTGCTAACGTCGCTCAGCTCGAGTCCGAGTGTTCACTGAGTTTGGGTCCTTGATCGACGTTAGTCCTATCCGATTTTTGTGCGGCTGCATTCGTTGCTGTCATTCGGACAGGTGTGAGTGAATAGAATCATGGCGACTGCTCAAGGTCTGATGATGAACCCGATGGCCCAGAATGGTCTTCTGACCGTGGCCAATGGCAATGCGGTGTCGAGCACGAGTGTGGTCTCGTCGGATGGTCGTTGGATGATTCGTCCAGCCCGGCTGGAAGAGTTCCTTCAAATAGTGGAGTGGTCATCGGAGGAGGAATGGGAGTTGGGCAATGCCGACTTCGAAGTGTGGCAACGTTGTTTCCCGGCCGAATCGTTTTTGTGCGCTGTGGAATTGGAGACGGGCAAGCTGATGGGCTTCTGCGCTGGTATCAAGCACGGCGATGACATTGGGTTCATTGGCATGTACTTCGTCAAGAGCGAGTACCGTGGCTGTGGTGTGGGATCGGCCCTGTTCAAGAGCGTGTGTCGATACCTGGATGGCAGGAATCTATGCATGGCGGCGGGTATGATTGATAAGAGCAGCCATAGACACATAAAAGTCTAATATGCTGCCACCTAGAGCAAAGTACGTGCACGTTGACTGTGTTCACACGGGACCCCGGGTCCGTTTGGGAGCCACCAGATGTGATGGGCCGATCGGGGGCTAGGACGGGATGTGGTTGAGAGTACTGCGCCAAACTGGGACTTCGTACCGGCCCCCCGAAATCCCGAATTCCTTTTGCGCGTGCTGGTCGTGTTGGCTTGCCAAATTGATCCGAAGGCCGTTGTGTGGTATGATACATACCAAGTGGGTGATTGCATGCCTGACGAGTTTCAACGTTTTCGGTTGTGTTTATAATTTGAATAGCTCAAATATGAATCGAGTAGGCGGCTAGGGTAGCTTAGGAATGTCAGGAGCTGATAAGCAAGTTGAGCTGATGGATTCATATTTGAAAACGGTACAGTCGAAGCGCATACATTCCGAGCAGGACGATTCATGTACTCGGTTGAAGCAGTGTACTCTGACTTTGATATTGCATGCCGAATATGGTCAAGGTGTCATGGAGCCCGTGCACGTACACGCAGCATGAGTACACGTACAGTACAGGATTGTGCTGGCATTCGACTGGCGGGCCGATTGGGGCCAGTGTCTTTCGGTGATTCTACACTATGCCGAATCTAAAAATGAGTAAATTCTTTGTCTAATGGACATAGTGTAGTGGTCATGCGTCACTGTTCGCACCAGTGGCGTATCGTATTAGCTCGTCAATAAACGGAGGCTAATGCGGCCGGGGCCTGTGTTTCCCATCCCCACGGCGGGTGGTTCCGGCGAGGTCCATCATTCCAACGCTAATTCCTTTCCTCGACTTTTAAGCTTTACCCATGGTCGAAAAATATCGTGAACGTAGCCAGTTCAAAGTGGTGTCGAACTGGAAATTCCGCACGGCCGAAGGTGAACCCGACTTGGTCAACTTCCAGCCCCCGCCTGTCTCGGGTGTAAGTATGCTGGCACCGGTCACCGAAGACCTCATTCGTGCCGCCATCAACTACGACGCCACAGTGGCCGGCATGGTTCGCGAGGCCTGGTGCCGTCATTGGCTCACGGCCCACCCGACCGGTCGCAGTTTGGTGGCCGTGGTGGAGGAAGAATTGGACGGGCATAGGACTTGGCGCTGCGTAGGGTTCGTGCAAATGCACGAGATCCATATGGGTAGATTGAGAATAGGGCCATTGTACGCCGAGACGGCCCCCGTTGCCCGTCGTCTCCTCTATGAACTCTTGGTCTCGTATCCTGGAATCGAGGAACGTGAAATCGTCTTTGCATTCGTAGCCACCGACGATCGTGTGGTGGAAATGGCTCGCGAGTTGGACCTGGAACAGGACGACTACGATCTACGTATGCAAACACGTACCGAGGTCCCGTTCGATCGACAACGTATGTTTTGTTTCTCGGATTGCGAAGTGAATTTTGTGTAAACACCATGTCCATATATGGTATCCCCCTCGAGGCTCAAGAGGGTCGAGTAGACGCGGATAAACAGTACATTTGCTCCCCCTGTTTTATCCGCCTAGGTTCCGTATGCAGTAGGGGTTGTACATAAGTATACTGTATAACGGTGTGTAATCACTTGAGACCAATATCTATTTCAGCCTGTTGTTTGTGATTTCTCTGATTTCTACTCCTCATGCTGTCAGTTTCGATTGCCTTATCATAGTGGATTCATGGCCACTCTGTAGCTTCTAGAGATGATCGCGTACGATTCTTGTCTGTGGCCAGCCCTCATTTTTCTGGTCAATACTTTTCTGAATTTAAATTTTTTTGAGTCATCAAACACTACAGACTTTTTGATTTTTTAAAGCTACTGTAGGTTTAAATAGGTTCTCTTGTCTGACCGTATCATGGGACCACTCTGATCACCCGACACCTTTGTGCCTATTATTTGTCACTTTGGATTTCGATTTGACCCTTTTCGCTATTTATCGACTACAGTATTGCTTATCACTTTTATGCTATCGTTTTTGCACTTTTAGTCATGGCGCTCTGGTACAACCTACCTAGTGATAACATTTTTTGATTGACGTTTCATTCACTGATTAGTTCTTACTTTATGATTGGCTGATGCACTTCTTGTGCTGTCTTCGAAGAGTAGACCTTGGATAATCCTTTAAAAGTGCGTATTGACTGATAATAGTTTGTGAACTTGCTATGAAAAGATCGTTGCAGGGGATGCTGGAAATAAACCAGTCACACGTGCGGTCTGTGTGTTGAGTGGGTAGCTGGCTCGTCAGCCTATTAGGCACAACGTGACAGGAACTGAGTGGGTGCCGCAGGCCTAGCGTGTGACACGGAACTGGACAGTAATGTGACAGAGTCAGGTGACGAGCGGAAGGGACAGTCAATGCGACGTGGGAGACGTGGAAACGGGATAATTTTTATCAGAAGGATGTGCACAACGGACGCGGCATGTACGGGCAGCAAGCATGTACAAGGAGCTTATCACACGGGTGAATGGCGCAGAGATCTGCTATCATCATGATCGTGTTCCACCACGTCACCACATGCTGGCTATGCTGGGAAAGCATTTCGTGGCTATGTTCCTTCATCCCCGTGCTTGGTGATTTGGTAAATTACGAACATATGATCATGCGCACTTGAGGATAGGGGCACATCACACGAAATGAATTACTGGGCCTGCGAGTCGAACACTCACCAGTACCTAAGCACCCACAGTGAGAGGCAGACAGCAAATCCGCGTGGCCACGAGTCGGATCGCCGTCTCAACCAGTGCACTGACCGTGTGATAAGCACGAGTCACTATTGTTCATGAAAAATTCAGCCCTAGCGGAAGTCGCACATGACCAATACTTAATTTTATTGACCGTCAGAACTCGTAGCCGTAACTCTGTTGACAATCCCTCAAACTCGAGTGCCAGTACCACCGTATGCCCCACCTCTATGCGTTACTGCAAACACTGTGCTTCCTCCTCCTAGTTGAAAAATACACCGTTGGCTCGACTGAATAGGTTTAACCAGATTTCCAGACTGGTATACAAAATGTATACGGTTTGGATTTTGGGTCTAATCGCTCAATTTTTGAGGATTAGCGCACAGATTAGTAATAGTGGGAGTTTTAGAAATCAGTTCTCCAGAGAGCGAAATTGTAGTTGGATCAAGGCTGTGGAAGGTATTGTTCTTGGACCATGATATTTTATAGGGGATTTTTTGGTCGAGTACAGACCATATACATACATATGAGCCTTGGGCATCTATACTGTACTGTGTAGAACTGTAGCTGTCTCCTTGTCACGTAATGCTGAGGTAAATCAGCATCAGTGCGGTGGGCTTACAGCGGGTTAGGAGTGCAATGAATCCACTTCCATCCTTCAGCCATATTTTCATTCTAGACCCCGAGAAACTAGCTCTTCACGAAAGTTCGATTCTGGAAAGCTGTCTCTACTATTACCTGCAAGATCGTAGCAGTGGTGCCTTATCGACGGGGACTCGTCTGAGCCCATCACCACTCGAGGTGCTTCCTCCCGTTCCCTATCGGCAGCGTGTCGTGGTCGAAATCCAGAAATGCACCTTGCGAAGGATAGTCGTCGACGAATCCATGTCCAAGGCTATCGTTATGGCTGCACTGGATTTGGTAAGTTGGAGAGGGACTGGAAGTGCAGACACAAGGACGAGCCATGTTGCAGTCATGGAGGGACATACGCGTGCAATGGAGTGTTGACGAGTGGAAGATTTCTCAGTTGCAATTCAAATCGAGTAGCTCACTGTGGACACCGGATGTATTCCCGTCCAGGTAACTGGGACTGTGCACTGATTGTGAGGGGTATCACGTTGACCCCGAAGGAATATGTCTCGCTGTCTCTTTCCAGGTCCACCTCTTCCCCCATCTCAGGCTTCGCAAACACTCGCCGCGTCATAGCGCATTCGGACGGCA
Organism: Mesodorylaimus sp. YZB2_4; assembly: GCA_030248295.1. Taxonomy (NCBI): domain Eukaryota; kingdom Metazoa; phylum Nematoda; class Enoplea; order Dorylaimida; family Dorylaimidae; genus Mesodorylaimus; species Mesodorylaimus sp. YZB2_4. The sequence continues at coordinate 28,540 of JASANH010001399.1, forward strand.
ATGTGAGTGCGCGGTCCGAGATCCATGCCCAAAGCCAATGCATAGCAGATTATCACCATTTTCCCGAGGACCAGCAGACTTGCTGTTTCAACCTGTACTCGCCATCAACCCGAAATTCCATTTTGTATCATCTGGACGATGATTCTGATCAGCTGACCTCGCACCTGGACCCCACGTTCGCCTTATCACCCTCTTGGAAAGTGGACAATGTGCACATGAGTATCGAACATGACGATCAATCATCCATTGCTGCATCTAAAAATCAATACTTGAAAGTGTGCATTGTTCTACGTCGTCATTCGCCGCCACTGCAAGTCGAGCTGACTGTGCCAGCGGCCGTGTCAGCCTTAATCCTGATTCTGGCTCCATTATGTGGAGACTTGAAAAGTCAGCTGGCAGTCAAGTTGTTCGTGCTGCTATTGCAGTTACTCTCTTTCCAATTTTTGGTTCAACGAACACCCAACCAAAATTTAGGTCGCGTATTCCCCAAAATATGTAAGTTCGTTCTTTGTTTATTTTCCCGCTTTGTGTCCCGACTGGCAACTAACCCTTTAAGCCCCGCCCTAAATATGGCACCTGATAGATCGATAATCAGAATTAGCGTTATGACGATCGATATCGATCTATTTTGATCAGAAAATATGACCCAAGCAATATCGATCTTACTTTCAGATTTCTTCTACGATTACACAATTACTTGCACCATCATCAACATAGTTATCTCCTTAATCATATTTGGATTGTCCCAACGCCATCGCCCCATACCACCTCGTCAATCCACGATCAGTACGTCCAAGCGAATCAATCGAATCTTGTTCTGTTGCGATAAGGAATCAGCCAGTGATAATCCATGGGTCATATGCTTTGTTGCTGTGAACACCCTTATCAATACTGTGATCGCTATTTCTTATTTGGCTGGCGTAATTGTTATATATGCGCATTAATTTACAGGAAAATCCCAAATATGTTGGAGCCACTAGGATTCGAGCCCTGGTACTATTTGTCGACTTTAAAGCGACACGATAACGCACTCAACCAACACCACCTAGTGTCTTCTTCTCCAACTACAGCAAGCTGGTGATTCCTACGGCCTTGGTCAATGCTGCCTGTGCTCACGAAGTCGTAGTACTCAACATAAATCTTGATTTTAGGCATCCATTAAAGGAGCGCATAGTCCACCGCTTGGTCATATGTTACCCACAACATTACACACCTTTTCACGTAAAACACGAGGGAACATGTCGGGATTGATACGGCCTGATTATCCCCGGGTTAACCCCATCCATTGGCATATCAACTTGAAAAATATGCTATTAGGCTCGTCCAAGCATTCTATCAGGGAAAAGTGATCCATTTCACTGATCACGTGATACCCAGGATCGGTAAATAAGTTAAGCGCGGTCGATAGATCGAAAAATTCTTTGCTTTGTTGCAGGAATTCAGGCGATTCATATCCACCAACCACCACACGAACGTTGACCTGGGACAGAGCTTGGCGACTCGATCCAGGCAGGGACCGAATTTGGTGGCTGGGACTGGACCGGCGAGCAGCATCCGGGGTTAGCCTACAATAATGAAGGCTCTCAAATCCCAAGATTCGTGTCCCTGCACGTAAAGGAACTGAACTAAAGGGCGGTTATCCAAACAGAGGGGGACCACGTGCCGCCAATTTCAGAAAAGCACCCACATATTTCAAACTTGCTCTAGGAACTCAGGACAAGCACATCCTTACCCCAATGGTCGATCGATGTAGGTGCCGACTAGAGGTAGCAGGTCGTAGATGCCACTGGCCAGGTAAATGCCGTTCACTCGATCCAAATTATTTGAGCAACTCATGACGGCCGAAGCGAGCAGGTGCGCCCCGGCAGAGTGCCCGCATAAGTACAAACCATTCGATCCCCGCTTTGTGCACCAATCGTTCAGGAAGCTCGTCGCCTCTTCGATGGCCTTGATCATTTGTTCCATGGAAATTAAAGGGGCCAAGTCGTAACCGATCACCGCCGTCACCACGCCATGACGAAATAGATTCTCGACCATGACCGCAGCCTGTTTCCTGGATCCTTCCTATGACCGGACTCGAAATATCAGCACCATATAAAGCGGGGGTCAACACCCTACCTGCCAATAGCCACCGTGTACGAAAGCGAAAACAGGAGCTGCCGCTGGCAGGACGTCGCTGCCATAAATATCCACTTTCTCGTTTTCGCCTTGACCATAAGACACGTCCATCTGACCACCCGTGATCGCTATCAGATCAACGGGCGAATGCATCAGCATTTTCCTCAAGTATCGTGCAATGACCTGCAAAAATGCAAGCTCGTTGGTCGTCATTTCGACAGTCACAGTCAAACATGGCCCTGACTTGTGAGCTCCATCCCGACTGGTCCTCCTGCACTTACCTGACTGCCTGATGCTGCTAGTTGCCACTTACATGGTTAGGATGTAGTCCAGCGGCTGTCCAATGACTCGGTGAGTATCCACACTCCAATCGAGTATATGGAAACCCATGCACACATTCCGGCAAAACAGACGCTGGCAAAGACTGCGGCCAAGTTCCTGCAAGAAGTGTCAAATTACTGACCGTCGAAGACAAGTCATTACATACAATATGCCGACACCAAAAGTACCACCATCAGTCGCGCCGACATGTCATGCCGACACCATCAGTACCAGTCAGGACAGAAAAAACATGTGTACTGTATGTATGACAGTTTTTGCTCCGACCTCCCAGTCACTGCTGGAAAATCGGCCCCTTTTCTCGGGCTTAGAGGAACCTCTCTCGACTAGCCACCCAAGATGAATGCCAAAAGAGGGCCACTTGGCTTACCTTGTGCAGCCATATCAGCCCATGCCACGCGTGTGGAGGCAGAATCAGTCACCCGTCCCACTTTAGTAGGGTATGCCTCGTCAATCGACCCTGGACGACAGGCTTGCAACGTTCTGAGAAACTTCTGCCCGCTAGGAACTGAACCCTTGACCAACCAGTTTCAGTTATGCCGAGCGAACACTGTCTCGCGACAGCCACCAACAGGCGCTTTCACATTGGCTGCGTCTGATGCGTTCGACGCAAAAACCCAGCCGAGACGCAGAAGCATCAGACTTCTTGCAAGACCCAGCTCTTTGAAGCAGACACCTTTTTTACATATACTGTAGCAGTCTCTCACTTGGGCCACCAAGGTACGCAAGCTGATACGATCTCATGATTGTATTAGCTGACAGCATGTCATCGTGTCACCACTTGCATCCTGACTTTTTTCTTCAAGCCTAGACAAAGCACTGGAATTTTCCACAAAAACCATCAGCAGTAGCCGCGCTCAGCTGAGAAAGCTTCCAAATTTTCCAACTGGCAAAATTTTCTCGGCTTGTCTACTACCCTCAAGGCCCGACCCGCGGCCATCTGCCTCTCAAGCTAGGTGCGCATTTATTAGAGAGGGTTCGACTCCCGCCGGGCTAGAAAATTATTGTCGATTTATGTGTTCCTTAGCCCTTGAGTGCGCTGTATACTGTACATAAGCGATGGATAAAGTATGGCACACGTCTCTCAATCAGCTCCAATGTAAAAGCGCCTCGATAGCGAAAGGACCGACAGCCACTTACCCTTTTCTACCACATGCGTCAAAATTTCATTCACACTATTCTTTGCCACCTCGCTGGCCTCGATCACAGACTTCATTGAAATCGGTGCCGCAACCTGGTACCTCGTAACTGGTAATGGTTTCGGCCCAGTCCCAGTAACTGTACCAGGCAGCTTCCATTCGACCGTGATCGCCAATTGCGACTTTCCGTCGCCCGAACTCATTTCTTCAACAAAGGTCGTCTCACCGTTTGCGCCACCAGGACCTGACTAGGATATGCAAGGAGTACTAGAATCTCCGACCCTCAATTTTCATACAAGAGCATTCCACCTTCCTCATCTCTTTATCCTTTTATAATACTTAAACAACGAACGGCAACATAGCTTTCCTTTCACAAACTACAATAAAAATTGGCATAGAGTAGCCGCCCACTCGCTTCATAACGATCACATGTATCCAGTTATCACCTACCACTCTTCGCTGTTCTTTACGTATCCTTCTTTCAATTTCCTAAAGCGTTCCAACAGCTCTGCTATTCCGAGTTCACCGTGAACCTAAAAATAGATGTCGAGGTACTAGCATTTGTTATCCTGATCTAAGGCTACTTCAAAACCGCCACCTGATATTTCATTCAAGAATCAGAAGACATTTTTCCTCCTCCCGTCACTCCCCTACTCCCTCTCGTTCCTTTCCACTTTTTCTACTCGTCCCCACATATCCGGCTGCCAGAAATTTGGCTCTTCTCAGGAAGAAGGCAATAGGACCAAGTAGCTCTCTCTTATGTACTTTTTTCACACTCTCTCTCGCCCTACATGGTCGTCAGAAATTTGGAAGCAATTTGGCTGTCCCCAGGAAAGGAGGCGAGGACCATATGGCTCCCATTAGCTTTCCCCATTGGCGCTGCATTTGTCTTATCTCCCAAAACCACTCACCTTATTATCCCTTGTGCGCACGTTGACCGTCTCGTTAGTCTTCTCCTTTTCACCAACGACCAATATGAAATTGTACTGAGCCAACTGCGCCAACCGAACTTTCTTGTTGAATGTATCGCTGTGATCCACATCCACGTCGCATTCGTACCCAGCTTCGTAAATCTGCCACAAAAGACTTTTTCCCACCAACAGGCGCAACGACTTAATCACGGTTTTACCTGATCACGAACTTTGATAGCATAATCGTCCAATGCCGGATGAACAGGCACGACCATCACTTGCCGAGGCGATAACCAGAACGGCCACTTGCCACCATAGTTCTCAGTCAATATGGCGATCATCCTTTCCACTGATCCCAGAACAGCCCGATGTATCATGACTGGTCGTTGCTTCTCGTTATTGGCGCTTAAACGAGATACTTTCTTTCTGAAATAACCAGTACCTCAGAATCAGCCATCCACTTACTCGGTATAATTCAAATCAAATCTTTGCGGCAGTTGAAAATCCAACTGAATAGTAGCGCACTGATGAGGCCGACGTAAGGCGTCCGTGATTACGATATCGATTTTCGGTCCATAAAAAGCGCCATCGCCCGGATTGATCTTGTAGTCCTGACCGGTCTCCGCTTTTAAGTGCTCCAATGCTTCCTTCAACTGTTCTTCAGCGTGGTTCCTATAAACGAGACCACACCATTAGTCGAATCGCATTCTGAACCACGACAAAGTTTCGCTTACCAATCAGCCAGCTCCCCCATGTAATCGTCTGGACGAGTAGAAAGATACAATTGGAATTGAAATCCGAACACTTCCTCGTATACGCGACGCAAGAATTGCAAAGCGCCAATCATTTCTTGACCGATTTGGTCAGTACGGCAAAAAATGTGGGCATCGTCTTGCTGAAAACGTCGTACTCGAGTCAAGCCCGATAAAGCTCCCGCCAGTTCGTTCCTATAAAGTGCAAATATATGCAATGTATTAGCATATATAACCTTAATAAACCTACCTGTGCAAAACACCAAAATCGGCGTAACGCAGCGGCAAGTCTTTGAAAGTACGCGGGCGCGAATCGAACATGAGACAATGGCCAGGGCAGTTCATTGGTTTCAGAGCGAATGTTTCTTTCTCGACATCGATCCTAAAAGGAAAGAAACCTCCATTTAGGAAAGAATGCGAATCTAAAAACTTCGACTCACTTAAACATGTTCTTCGAATAATGCTGCCAATGACCCGACTGTTCCCACAAACGGGTATTGTACATATTGGGCGATATGACTTCGACAAATCCACGTTTTCGATATTCTTTTCGCATAAAATCAATCAGCGTATTGTAAATATAAGCCCCTTTTGGGAAAAAGAAGGCCGAGCCTGGACTCAATTCGTGAAATACGAATAGCTCTTGATCTCGACCCAGCTTCCTATGATCCCTAGCCGCTGCTTCTTCCTAAAATACGAACTAGCCATGAGAGGGCTGCGAGAGCGAGAAGAAAAGCACCAACCTGAAACTTCTGCCATTCCTTCAACTGCTTCGGATCTGGAAAGCTAATACCGTAGATGCGTTGTAATGATTCAGCATCGGTCTTTCCTTCCCAGAATGCGCTGCCGACCTTGGTGATTTGATATGCCTTAATCTTGCCAGTATGACGAACATGAGGACCTCGGCATAAATCGATCAATGGACCGCATCGATAGACGGTGGTGGTCGGCGTATCAACCTTCTCGTTCAAGATTCGCACTTTAAATTCGTTATACCTGAAAGGTGCGATATTTTGTAGTCTAATCATGTAAAGGTTTTGGAGGAACTTACTTAAACATGTCCAACAGCTCAGCTTTTGTCAACTCTAATCGTTCGAACGGTTGTTTATCCTTGATTGCGCATTTCATAATTTCGTCCAGCCGTGGGAAATCTTCTCCACTTCGAACAGTGTTACGATCACCGCAACCGCAAGTGTCCAAGAACATATCGTAGTAGAAACCGTCTTGGATTGGAGGTCCATAGCAAAGCAAACCACCGTAGAAACGTTCCATCGCTTCACCAAGCACGTGGGCGGTCGAGTGCCAGAATACCTGGAGAAGAAAAAGTACATTGCGTGCACAGAGGAGGGACGATAATAAGTGCACCTGGAAAAGTAATAAGCCTCCGAAATCCGAGTTCGCTACCCAAGCAAGCAATAAAGGATCATCCCTGCATGCTGGGAAGAATGTGTCCTTTCCTTTTGTCCCTTAACCAAGCTTCTCACCCTGACTCACTGCCTCATACAGCTGTACAGAACTCTTACCTGCTTGGCGTCATCGTCGTCAAACTTCAACAATTGCAATCGGCAATTACGTTCTAATGGACGATCTAAATCCCAAACTTCGCCATCTACTTTAGAGATGACCACTTCTTCGGCCAAACCCTTGCTGATCTTTTGAGCAATATCGAAAGGAGTGGTGCGCCAAGACTGTCCGTCCATGACTTTTCCGTCAGGTAGTGTAACTTGGATTGGCTCCGCCTGCTTGGACGCCAGCTCCGCTTTGTATCTGAAACGCAGATAGGGAGGCATAGAACATGTGTTCGATAACATCGACCGGATTGGATGTGAGGCCACCCACATCCGAGGAAAGTGCATCAAATGAGCAGCGCGGTACAACGACCCGACGAACCCCCGGTCCAACGTTGTACTGCGCTGCTCATTTGATGCACTTTCTTTGGTTGATGAAGGACATCCGCTGTCATGAAGGGAAACGTTGAAGGAATTTTTTAGCCCACAGAGAAAGATATTTTAGTGGGAATTCAAAATTACGATCCAACCGACCCACAGATTGTGTCAGTTCCCCAAATCGATCCAGCCCAGATCGGCGGGTCGGTCGGTGCTGGCACTGCTTCTCGAATACAATAAGTCAATGTCATGTTGCCCCTCGGGTCGTCGCCTAGCGGTTAAGGCGTCTGCCTCTCACGCTGGGTGCACACTTACAGGAGAGTGTTCAACTCCCGCTTGGGTACAAAATGATTGTCAAATGCGTGTTCTTTAGCCCTCGAGTGCGCTGTACATACAGTATGGTGCTTGGCTATGAATAAAGTATGACATAACATGGCATCGTTGACCCCAAACCCCCGTGTCCAACTAATATCCTTACCTTGACATATACTTATCCCACAAGGCCAATCGTTCCTGGATGTAATCCGGCCATGGATTCAATTCGTGTTGGCATTTGCTATCACCTTTCGCTTTCGGCTGCTTTTCTCCCCCCTTTTTCTTTTCAGGCGCTGGTTCAGTTTCCGTGGTCATTCTTTTCGGTGACGATTTTGAACTAAGTGAACGATTGAAGTCCAAAAATGTAGGCGCTTTCTGGGAATGTTCCGAGTTACGATTCAAATAAATGACAATCGATCTATTGGCGACAAATCTTCGGCCAAATTCAACAATTGGAGTTCTACGCAGGAGAAAGAGAGAATTCAACAACACGAAATTCAGTGATGATACCAGTTTGGACGAGGAGGCCGTATATATAAGGAGAGTATCAAATCGATGACGAAATCTTTCACCAAGTGAATCTCAGAAGTGGGCGAATTTCACAGAACATGCTTACATGCCGCGCACGTACTAGATCTGTCGCTATTCCTCACTCGCGTATCCCAATTAGTGAGTGAGAAATACGTAAGCGCGTGTTCAAATTAAGAGGGCTGCCATCGGTCTGTAACTTAAGTATGGGATATCCGTAAAGCGAAACGTCGGAGCAACCCTCGACAGTCGAGACTGCTTCTGCGAAAAAGCGGCCGTCGTTCTTCTCGGATGAGGAGGACTAGACGAGAACTGCGGAGAGAGAAAGGTATGATCCCTGTGCTGCTCTTTCCTTATTCTCGAATCGTCAGTGTGTCGCTGTGTGTGCCCGTGGTGCTCTACACACAGCGATAGAGTTCAGGCGGAGAAGAATTTGCAAGAGAGTAAAGCGATTAAGAACCCACGAAAAGCAGAGGACAAGCCGCAGCAGCGTCGTAAAAGGTACTCTGATGTGCTCTCTGTGACATTGGCTTCTTGTCGTCGAATAAGCCTAATGCATTTATGATGTCAAAAATCCATCTTCACAGCCTGCTACAAATTTATTGCTAGATTCGGACTGTAAGTCGAGGAAGTGATGTGAAATCTAAGACTGCCATTATTTAATTTTTTTCAGTTTAAGCGCCATCAACCCTGCACCGCAATCTCAATAGCTCAAATCCCGCTTCCATATGGCGACCTGCCACTAATCGTAGGCTCCACTCTTGGTATCGATCACGAGGACACCAGCAGGCACCAATGATAATGAAACTATCAGTGAACTATGAGATGGTCACCAGATCGATGCTGTTCAAACAATTCCTCTGACATCCAGCTTATCTTTTAACTGGATATTTTGCTCCATTGCAAAGTATTTATTCTTGTAGGAACCTTTCCCTTTAGCTTGGTTGCCTTTAAATAAACCCTTTATTTTACTTCTCTCCCCACTGCAAGCAAACAAAGGCACGAATTTTTTAGGTCACGCAAACACTTTAAGCCCGTTAATGAGGGCAGCTTCAGGCACTTACATAATTTCTTACTCATCCCATCAAAAGAAAACGAAAAAATCATCTGATTCACTTCATTTATTTCCTATTTTCCTTGTCCCCTAAAAAACCCTGTGTCAATGCACAATTTTTCAGCAAAGGCAAGCAACTGACCTCCTTGAGCAGCCATTTTATCTTCGTCCTCGGGATCCGCCAACTCGTCTTCGATCTCTTCATCCACACCTGAAACAGTAAAATTTACTGCAGAGCGCATCCGAGCACGCTCGTTTCGAACTCACCCGTAGCTTTGAGCAGTGCCTGACGCGCGTCCGCTCCGTTCACCTTTAATTCGATCCCATACCCCGCGTCTTCCACTGACATCACCGTTCCAGTCACCGATTTTCCTTTCGCCTCACCCGCAAACTTCTTGATCAATCGCCCGTACTCCGACCAGCTGGCCTCAGCACCGTACAACTTGCATTTTATCGCCTGCCTGGGCCACTTCTTGAACGAGTCTGGAATCGCAAATATTTCGCATGCGTCCACGGAACACAGTTGCAGACCGTAGTCGACCAGCATCACGTCGCAAACTCGGCCGCTTTCGCCAACGGCCTTCACCAAACCACGACAATATATCGGAGCGTCGCTCGATTCTTCCACTTTCGATTGAACGATGCAAGACTGACCAACTCGCGCCTCGCCCACCGCACTGAATGAGCCTCCTTCCAGATTCGCATAATCGGCCAGCAGAGCGGGAATCGTATCCAAGCCCGAAGCCTCAGCCACATTAATCCAAATTTCGTCGAAACTGACCACGTTAGTAATGCGACCGGCCACCGCCTCACCCACTTTGTACTCGATGGCAGCTGCCAATCGGCTCTTTCCATCATCGACCAACGGAAACTCATCGGGGTTCTGAGTCTGGCTGCCTTTTAGATTCAAGACGGAAGCTACGTCACCAGTGCTGGTTAGCAAGTCGACCATGTAGCGCCCGCCCTCAACATCGAACCGCTTAAACATCATTTTCAGCTCCTCGTTCGTCTCGACTATTTCTTGAAATTTCTCCGTCGCCTCCGACGCCTTTGTCGTGTCGACGACTCCATCTAATGCGGCCGCGATGGCAAGCGGGTGCAGTTCCGCCAGTTTCAGGGGCAGCTTCTTGATTTCTTGAATCTTCTTCGTCTCCGTGTTTCCGTAGTCCACAAATAGCACCTCCACTTCACCTTCCATCACGCGTACCACTTTGGCGCGGTACGGCTGGTCCTCGAACATGGCGCAGCAGACGTCGCCCTCCTTCGGGCTCTCGATCCCATCAGACCCATCGAATGCGCTTTGCAGATCTTTCCCGATGGCCTCCAATTTTCCCGAATCGGCCTTCGTCATGACGAAAAACGAGGGCAGCTGATCCACGTATGTAAATTGAACGCTGACTTCGCCTGAGTACTCGGGAGCGGATGCGTAGGACGTAGCGTGCGTTTCTTCCTTCTTCTCCGGGACGGTTCCTAAAAAACCATTTCCATGCTTTGCGAACGAGTATAGAAGCTGTTTCAGTGCTTACCGCCCTCCTGATCCTCCGCTTTGGCACCTTCGCTCGCCTCCGCCTTCAAACCCAATGCGACCGCCACACTGCTTCCGTCGACACTCGAGATCAAATCCATCACGTATAGGCCCTGTTGGTCGTCGAATCGCTGGATCACTCCTTTCAGGCCCTCGTCAGCTTCCACCATTTCCTGGAATTTATCCGTCGCTTCAGACGCCTTTTCAACGTCCATCACACAGCCAAGCGTCGCAGAAATGGCCAGCGGGTACAGCTCAGCCATCTTCTGCGGCAGTTTCTTGATTTCACCAAACTTTTTTGTTTCTGTGTTTCCGTAGTCGACAAACAAAACTTCGACCTCGGACGATTCCGCTCTAACGGCCACCACTTTGGCGCGATAAGGCTGATCCTCGAACATGGCGCAGCAGATGTCGCCCTCCTTCGGATCGTCTATGGTTTCAGAATTGTCGAAAGCTACTTGTAGCTCGCCAGCCATGGTAAACAGTTTTTCCGAATCAGACTTGGTCATGACGAAAAAAGCGGGCAGTTGCTCGACGTAAGTGAACTGCACTTCCAGCACTTCAGAAAATTTCGGAGCGGATGGATAAGATGTGGCGTAGCTTTCGGTCGTTTCTGAAAGGGACAGCGGACGTTGAACATGAAACAGGCCTACAGTAAGTTTGAATATGCGCTTACCTTGCTCCGATGACTCGTCGCCTTCTTCTTTCAATCCCAGGGCCACAGCCACGTCGCCAATCGTGTTGGCGGTCAGATGGACAATATATTTCTTGCTTTGGTCGTCGAAACCTTTGATTTTCATTTTTAATCCTTCAGCCGTCTCCATGAGATCCTGGAATTTCTCCGTCGCCTCTGCCGCCTTCTCTGAGTCTGGCACAGAGTGGAATGTGGACGCCAAGGCGGCCGGGGCCATCGCGGCGTATTTCTTTGGCAGCTTTTTGATTTCCGCACATTTCTTACTCTCTGTATTTCCGTAGTCGACAAAAAACACGTCGGCCTCGTTGTCTTTGACTTGTACGACCTGAGCTCGGTACGGCTGATCTTCGAACATGGCGCAACATACGTCGCCAGCTTTTGGGTTCGCCAGTGATTCCAGCTGGTCAAAGTCGCTCCTCAGACCTTCCGAGAGAACGCTCAGAGGTTCGGCGTCGGTCTTCTTCATCACGAAAAACGATGGCAGTTTGTCGACGTAGGCGAATTCCACCTCTAATAAGCCAGAGGCCTTAGCAGCGGCAGGATATGAACTGGCATATTCATCTTCTTTGGTCACTGTCGAAGCTAAAACAAAAACGAAGCTATTTTTAAAAATATTGGTCACACAAAGACTACAACAGTAGACACCTCAGAAGAACATTCGTCATAATGAAGAAAAAATCCTACTTGTATCCCAAGCCTCAGTGGATGCTTTCGGCTCATCGAATGACGATTGTGGAGCTGCTGCGGGGAATGAATCAAAACCAGATTTGTCTTCGCCACCAAAGCCTCCGCTCGAGGTTTGATCCCCTCCGAAACCTCCGCCGCCACTAAACCCTCCGCCAAAGCCCCCGCTTCCTCCGAATCCTCCGCGATCTGAACGTCCTCCGCCGCGACCACCGCGATCGCCGAAGCGGCCGCCGCCACGGTCTCCGAAACGATCACCGCGACTGCCACCTCCTCGGCCACCAAATCCGCCACGATCGCCGCCCCGCCCTCCGCGCTCTCCTCCCCCAAAACCACCACCTCTTCCGCCGCCAAAGCCGCCCTGCTGATCACGGTCGCCACTGAAACGGCCCCCGCCGCCACGCTCTCCACTGAACCGTCCACCGAATCCGCCGCCTTCGCCGTCTCCACGGGGCTGCCTTTCGCCAAATCCTAGAGCACTTTTATCATCATTACGGGCAAAAAACCTGCAATCGAACGAGCCACTTACCGCCGCGTCCTCCTCTTCCGCCTCGACCGCCTTGGTGGTCGTCGTTGCGTCGGCCATACCCGCGATTATCGTCCTCGCTGCGCCGAGCTCCAAATCCACCGTCGTCGCGGCGTCCACCACGATTTTCTCCAAACCCGTTTTGGCTAACTTCGCTTTGAATTGGAGCAGCCGCCACTGCAGCAGCTAGCGCCGGCGGCGGCGGGCCTTTTCCGAGCAGAAACGCGTTAATGTCGTAGTCCGACTGATTATTCACCACTTTGTAAAGAATGACGCGAATACTCGACCCTTCTTGATCCACTAAAAAAGTACAACTTATTCAGCACTGCAAGTTCATTTGCCATCTGAACCTACCTAAACGAATAACCATCTCCTGCGCCTCAGCAGCAGCTCGAAACTTGTCGATTAAAGTCGTATCAATACCGAACTCGACATCAGTCAGTTTGCACTCGACTGCTTGAGCGGGCAACCTCACGCACTCCGAAGGAAGCATCTTCACGTCCCCTTTCGACATTTTCTCCGTATTTCCATAATCCACGAAAAACACCTGCAAGCTACCATTGCAACACGAGCAATGGCGGCCAACTCGAAGCACCTACCTCCAACTGAGTGGGGGACAGACGCTCCAGAATCAATGCGCGATACCAGCGCTGATCGACACTGTATTTTGCGGCGCAAATTTGACCTAAAAAGCAAAGGCACTCGAAATTTTATTTATAAAACTACGTTCAACTTTCCAGGACTTACCTCGACATGGATTCACCAAAGAAGTCACGTTTCCTCCAGAATATAGCGTGTTGAGTTCTTGACTCAGTTTTTCGATATCAGCTTCGTTCTGTTTGAGCTGTACGAAAAATTTGCCCGAAACTGTAACATAGATTCTGTTGAAGCGAGCGAGCCCCCATAAAAATACGCCTTACCGTCCACATAGCTCACAATGACGTCGACAAAATCGTCAGTCTTGGCAGGCACCACCAGCGGACTGAATCCACTCACCACCACCTTCGTCTGGCCCGGCGCGGTTAGAGGCGCTGAAAAAGAAAAACGGTTAGATTCCGGACAAAGAGGCTTTTTTCTGCTACTAACCTAGACTAGCATTATAGAAGATGAAACTTCTGGACGCAGTGTTCCGCGCCAGTTCTGTTCTTCGAAAATCCGACATTCGATTCATTTTCTCAACCTGTGACCGACTTAAAAAAAGAGAAAAATACGGAAATTATAATTTGGATCGCCTCTACCCGCGATCCGCGCCAACACGCCCCGTCGCGAGAAGTTCATCTTCGCTCACTCATCCCCCCACTCAACAACTCGAGGAGCCGCTTTCCGGGCAGGGACGAACCCGAACTCGAATTACGCCTCCTCTCTAAGCTACCCTAACAAACCTGCAGCCGCCCGGACTGCCCTCTCGGCGCCACGCTCCTCATTTCGGGCAGGAACGGACACGCTGGCCCCTGCTCGTTGCTGTGGATTCACGGCTGCACCTCCAGCGCCCGGCTCTCGCTCCAGCGTCGACCGAAGATGATCGCGCACAATCACGTTGATGTTAACTCGGTCCATCGTGAACAGCTCGACCAAGTGAACGTCATCGACAATATTGTGAACGAGTGCGATGAAAGGCTGACTGGACTCTTCCAAGACGTTGCGGAATATTTCGATCTGTTCCAACGACCAGACTCCTTGCTCAGGGACGCCGACCAGGGCGCACTTGATGGCCATCACCTCGTACTGCATGCACTGCGGGTGCATCGGGAGAATGCTGTTCTTCGGGATGATGGCATCATTCCCATAGTCGACATAGCGCACCTTGACCGTCGGCGCGTGTACTTCCAAGATGACGGCCCGATACCACGCGTCCTCGAACGGGGCCACGCACGGCGTGTCTTTTCGAATGACTGCGAGCGGACCTATTCCAGGCGTGGCGGCGTAGTGCTGCAGCGTTTCTTGCAACTCGATTAATTCGGTGTCCCAGCTGAGCAGATTGACGAAAAATTCTTCGAGATCCGTGATGTGAGATACGATGCAGGGTTCTTTCGAGCGCCTTTTTAACAGGCGCTGCTTGAAAGCCATCGACGGTTGAGGCATCAGTGGTTGAGGTTTGACGGGTACTGGGTGACTTTGTTGCACAGTCGTCCCAGCCACTGGAGCAAACAGAGACTGCTTATTGGGTATCGGAGTGATCGTAGACAGCGATTGTTGATGCTGCGGCGGAGGCAAACCTGGCGGTGGTGCAACTGCATTGATGCGACCAACAACAGCCGACGGCAACTGAGTGCCCGTTGAAACGGAAGAAAACCGCGGAAGAGCAAAACCCAAGCTGATTAATCGTTCCGACAGTTTCGTGTGACCGCCGTCGGTAAAGACTTGGACGACCATTTTGGTCGGCTGATGACCGACTATTTCGACCTCAATTTCTTCGTAGCAGAGCGTTGATTGGATATGCGTAACGGCGTCAAGAGTCCATTGGTCGCCGATCGCCACAATGCCATCGAGCAGACATTCTTTAGCCAGCGATTCACGATCGAACAAAGGAATGATGGACGAATCGAAGATGCTGTTTATGTCCACATCCGCATCGTTTCCGAAATCCATGTAGTGCACCTGCGGGTAACGAAATCTGGTTTGAAAATGTGGGAAAGAATGTTACTCGAACTTACCGTTACAGTGTTGTTGTCGTTGAACTTGGTAATCACCGATCGATACAGCTTGCGTTGACTGGTACCGTCGTCGTACAAAGCCACGACTTTTGATCCTAGGGCGAGGAAAAAACATAGATAAATGGGCGAAGAAAACAATTAACGCAAGATACTCACCAATGTCTAAATTAGCACGATTCAGAGTCAGTGGAATAGCTGCCGTTGATTTCTCCAATGAGGCCAGCCGCATTTCCATCTCTTTTCCAGCACCAAGATCGAACTGAGCCCATATCTGAAACCAAAAAAAGATTACATACTCTCACTCACTCACTCAAGTAGCAGGTACAATAAGGGGTGAGGAATTTTCGTTTAAAGAGGAGTGACATGACGGTTTTTATGGACCTATACGCGTAACAACTGTTTCTAGTGGTGGGATGACTTACATCACAGTGTCTAGAATCCCTGGGTAGGCTTGGATTGGAGGCATATATTTGTGCTCACGGCATTGCCTGATCCGAAATGGAGACACCAGCTCGATCAAACGATATGTCTATCTTCAAAACGCAAGTAGGCTACATGCGTATCTGAGCGAGGCACCCACTAGTTCAAATCCCCACCTGGCATGACAGTAATATGAAAGTTGGCCAAGCGTGTGCGTGGATGAATGGAAAATAATACAAGGGAAGACACTGCGTTGCTTTGCTGCCATTGTGCTAGGATAAAAATTTGTTGCGATTTGATGGGTACAGTATCGAAATCGCGAGATAGACCGACCGATACATAAAACGCGACCGCAAACACAGAAAATTGATTCACACGCGCTAAGAGTCGGATTGGTTCTATCTACTTCAAAAATTTCAGGTCCGCCTGGAACTGAAATACGCGAGATGAGCTAGGTGGTTAGGGGAATCCGCTGTGAATGCTGAATCACACGTGAATGATGAATTATAGAACTATACATAAAACGGAAAAAACAAAAAACAGTGCTATTACGAAGGACTTGAACCCCGAGCTTACTTTCAGATCTCTGGATTGAAAATCAACATGCGTGACGTAAGCGCGACAACGTTGCCTACCAGGAATTGGCCCCGCCATCGTCTGAGGTTGCCGACCGACGTACGCTGCCGATGTCGCACTTGAAACTTCGAATGCACGTTGCATTTGCAATACTGTGGGCCTCGTCGAAATAATAAGGATACAGGACTAAATCAAATTCTTGATTACTTTTCAATCGCAAAATTTTCCAGACATTCGAAATTGCGCAAAGTTTATCGAGACACAACACCACCCATACTGAACAATGCAATGCAACAAGGCGAACCAGATATGCCTTCTTGCTCCTTTGTTTATTTATTTATTACAGTACTTGGTCCACTTGGTCTCGCGCACAATAGAAAAAGCTTAGCGCAAACTGATGCTCATTCTGATCTTGTATGGAAAGTTATCAGACTTGAAGATCACGCGCGAAATTTAAATGTGGCATATCCCACACAGACACCACATATAAAAATGATTCTTCTTATTGTTATATTGCAGATGTGACAGCAGACTTTTGTTCCTTTCCGAAAATCTATATAATTTTTCCGATTTATGCGCGCTCAAAAATTGCGGTGTTGGATTCCAAAACATTCTGCCCGACCATATTTTGCACTGACAGCCTTGGCAGATTTCTTGTTCCTGTGGGCAGAGAATGTTTGAGCCTGCTTCGTTTTTTACTCTTGCTCATTAAAAATTCTTCTTCATATTCTGGAGTTTTCTTACACAAAATCAACCATGAATGTACTGCACATGTGCACAGCTAATCCCCATATATATATCCCCCCTGGGGCCTATGTTGAACCTTGAGGCTAACGTCAATCAGTCAGGTCTGGTAGCAGCATGAGAGTAACAACGTGGCAATATAGATTACAGCACCTGCTGCGCGTACTCTATGCTAATCTATTCGCTGCATGTCGCAATATCAGTCGGGCCATCTAATTATTCCTTATCTCTCAATCACGATATTGGGACAATTAATCTTAGCCTCAGATGAAAATTTCGTGCCTATTGTCCTTGAACTCGGACTATTCAAGGAAAGCTGTAACCGACACTCTACCCTGATCGATTGTGAACTACTGTAGTAGGCAAGAGTATGTTAGGCGACAATTTTTGTTCGATATGTCCTCAAACGGCTAAAATTTCGAGCATCAAGCACCAGCACTAGCAGCACCAGTGGCGGCTACGTTTTCCACATGCGGCTCCAGGCGAGAATAGCTCTATTCAAGCACTTCGAGTCTCGGCACACTTCTTGGGCTCGAGCCATCGTATCAGTCACCACCAGGCACCGGTCAGGCAAAGGAGAGACCTGTACCTTTTAGTCTACGAGCCAAACCAAAACTCTGATCAAAAGTCGCTAAAGAACAACACGAAAGGATGGGTTCACAGAATCAACCTGAGCCTTGGTTTGCTTCTCAATTGAGGATTTCAAATCATCATGCACAACACGAAGTTATTCCCAGATTCTTGGGTGAGAGCCTTGGTGCGTATATTTTTGGCCAATGTTTCCATCTGCTGCAGCTGCTGTGCATGACCAATTCTCATTCTCATACACGGGACAACTCTCACGCAATCTCTGCCATTTCGTGACACGTGCGAGCTACTCTGTATATCTTGCGTGTCATGCTCGCAGATTACTTTTCATGTTTTCGACACATGCCACGTTCTTATTAGTTTCCTGTTTGAAATACAAGTGTCAAAGCGGAGGCTAGAGACTAAAGATATCGAAGCAATGTAGATCGCAGTACGAGTCATTATGAGCAGGCAGGTAGATCTAGTGTGCTCATAAATAATTGTCTTCTCTATAGCAGCCATTCTACAGTACTCCTCAACAACAAGCATCACACTATGTGGGTCTTCCGTTTCAAATGACAACATTTCGCTTTTGGCACAGAAGTTAACGATGTTTTATGTTAGGGTTAGGCCCAGGATATTACGTCCTTTACATCGCGGCATAATTGGATAAGATGGTAATGTGATCATCCCGCTCACGGTCAAATCCATCCGCCCAAGGGCTCCTCTGTTTTGGCATCTCTTATTGTAAAGTATGCGAGTTTGCACATTCTGCGCTAGAATTCAGGCCATTCAGATCATTCACTCATTGCTCGTTCTCCTCCCGAATGGGTGCAATCAAATAGTAAGCTGCACCTCCAATGCCTAAAAGCATCGTGACAAGTCGTCACTTTGAGCGGGCTCTGCAATTCCCGTAATCCCGATCGGCGCCTTTTTCATTCCGATTCAATCAGTGCCTGCTCACAACATTAGACAATCCTTTGCCTTCCTTACAATTAGAGACCACCTACTAGGCCCTAAGCTTCCCAACCATCACTGCCGTTTCGAACACCTTCCTGCCCGCGCGTGCGCTTTGTCGATAAGCACGGCTCAAGCTAATAGTTCAAACACAGGCGAGACTTGAAAACTTATCGAATTCGGAAACAAGCAAAAAGTGAAAGGGGCGCCAGAGACTATGTCCCAGAAAAGGTTAGCCTGTTCGGTCAATATGTGGCTCGGTGTTGAATAGAATAAGGAATGAAGCATGCGAGGGCACTAGGTCATAATTACGGACCCGTGGGCATAGCTTTCCAAAGAGCCCATAAACGTTATATTACCATGGACGAGTCCGAATCGTCATTACGTCAAAGGCAGACCAAACGGCCAGCACGCACCTCATCGAGTCATTATGTCCGCTCATGTGCTTGCAACGGTTTCCTGGGCCCGTGCGTGCCTACTCAAAGACTTTTAAAAGCTGAAGGAACCGCCTAGATTAGATTAAACAAAGCGCACTCGAAGCTCATTCCTTCTGTCCCGCCCTTCCTTCTCAGAGTTTGAGCTTGTGCAAGCCTCGCGTTCGAGATCGGATTCTATTCCAGTCGGCACCTGCTGAGCACTCGATCATGAGCTATTCTGGTTTATTGCTGTTGGCGGCTATCTCCTGTCTCCTCGTCCTCTCTACTGCTAAACCAACTGGATACGGAGTCGAATATGCATTCGTATTGGCTGTAAGTTCGAGATTTCGGGTATCAGATCAGACCTGAACGAAGTAGAGGATGAGTAGCGATGTGTTGTATTGAGCAGCAAGCCATAACTTCTTAAAGCCTGTCTTCCCTAATCGTACAAGTTAGTCCTGAACTTTAACGGGTGTAGGCCAGTTGAGCCGTTCCTGATTGCGCCCTTTCTAGTAGCGCTGACCTATTTGCGCTGTTTTGGTTTGCGCCATGTCCTAATTTCGCCGACCCCGAATTGCGTTTCTTTCTGTTGCGCCGCTCTTTGATTGAGCCGGGTCATAGAGTGGTATAGCAGTTTGTGGTAGTCGCCTGTGTTTACTCGCACATCATCTAACCTTGTAATAATCCTGATGAAAGTAAAGCTTTCGGCCGTTTATAATCAGGTCTCTACTATAGACGCGACGCTAAAAAAGCTGCGTTTCTGCAATGAAATTTTTGATAGGTTCTTGAGCAAGCCATCAAAATTTGAGCTCATCATTCGTGATCAGTGCTCATACAGTATGAGCACTG
This sequence comes from Mesodorylaimus sp. YZB2_4, assembly GCA_030248295.1. NCBI lineage: Eukaryota > Metazoa > Nematoda > Enoplea > Dorylaimida > Dorylaimidae > Mesodorylaimus > Mesodorylaimus sp. YZB2_4. The sequence goes on from JASANH010001399.1 coordinate 48,194, forward strand.
ATCACGAATCGTTGCGGCCCAGAGCCAGCATTGACCGATCCGAGGGGTTAATCGGTTCCCGATCCGATCCGACCGCTGGGTCGGCCGGATCGGCAACTGAAATTTTACGCTCTGTATCTGCCGAAGAATGATAAGGTGTGGCATACTATAATGAGAAAATCCCGGTTTTTCTCTCAAAATAGCACTCAGTCCCACTTTAGGCTCTGCTGCTTTCTCCTCCCTGCGTCCTTTAGAGTGGACTGACAGAGTGACAGCGAAAAAACAGAGCAGGTTGGTGAGGACGCAGTGCCAAGTACTGTACGTCCTCCCCGTCAATCTAAATTCTTTTGGAGCGGATTGGCCGAATCGGATCGGCATATAGACCTAGGGTTGGATCGGTCGATGCCGGGCACAGAGAGGTTTCAATCCAACCTGAGAAATCAGCGCAATTAGTGACAAGCGCAACTCAAAGCGGTGCAATTATGTATTGGCGCAACACAAACCGGCGCAATCAGGAAACGGCGCAAGTGAAACGGCGCAATCCGAACGGCGCAACTCATAAGCGGCGCAACTGGGTATTTCTTACTTTAACGTTAGGTCTGCTTTGTTTATTGCATACTTTAGCTGCTGTGTCGATAGGAGACAGTCATGTGGAGAAATAATCTGTACTGTGCCGCAGTGAGCTACCCACCAGTTCGTGAGGCGCAATCCATGCTGGCCCAGTTCCCTCGCGAGACTGCCAATACTTGGTCTGAGCCGGTGACGGACACGAAACTGCCTCTGCTGGCTGTATTAGGACCCCGGTCTCCTGATCATGCATCACTTTAGTGCGAGCTATCTTTGATTCCTTTACAGGACGAACGCCCAATGAAGCCGAATTATCCATGGCAAGCAGTCGAAACGGATGAGTTTTCTGAGCTATCGCCTAATGTGGCCAGTCCGGCTGACTTCCCCGATCAAGGTGGACTAGTGTTCATGAAACGCGCTTTGCCACCTTTTCGATTGGTCTGATTCCGGGATTTGTGTCTTGAGAGTGGAACTCAGCTATAAGCATCATCTTATATGGCTTATGCTTTCGATGTACCATCTTTGTTTGACAAGACAAGATAAAAAGACCCCAAGCTGAAATGCTTTGAGCCTACAGTACACGTGTGGTATTTCTATGTGCGTGAAGGATACACTCATTGATCGTTAGGCACTTGCGTTGGCGTTCGATCATGTCACCTGGCTATGTGAGGTCCTCAACAATGGTTCCTTAATACCTCGAACGCCCACGTTGTCCTCCATTGTCTGTAACGTGCTTGTTCACGCCCACACCTCGAAACCACGTCAGCTATTTCGCATACGTACTGTCATGTCGTCAACGAAACAAGACCTGTCGCATCGATTTGGGTGCAACGTTGTCCAAATGAAATGTTTTTATACAAATGAGACAAAAACACGCGGGTTTTGTAGCCACGCAACAACGAACTCATTTAACAAAAAAGCAAGGACAAAGTCAAGATCAGCTAAAAAACAAGATTGCGTCAAAAATCGATATCTATAAGTTGTCTCTTCCGGCCCTCAGCAGGTATCCTGATCGCTTCGTATCATCGCCAGAGATAAGCTGCACCATCACAAGACTAATCGGTCACCTGCTGGTCTCCTGCTGGCAGAGCAGAAGCTACTGCTTGCTGTTGCTGTTGCGCGATGAGCATGACTTTTCTCCTGTCTTCGATCCATTCACTAACTTTTAGATGATCTTCCAATCGAAAGATGCTTTTTGGATCTCGGGTTACCAAGAGCAAGGCGTCTTGTTGATGCCCTTTCACTGAGACGGCAGCGAGTTGAACGCCGGAAGCACGAAGATTCTCAGAGGCTTCTTCCACGTGATCTTCACTAACACCATCCGACACAAAGATGATGACGTTAAGCCTATTTGGTTGGTCAACTTGGGACTTGGCCTGTTGTCGTGGTGATAATCTTAGCACACCCTGCGATAGGCCTTGTTGCGGCTGACGCGGAGAGATGCCACCAGCCATGGTGGAAGCAGGTGGAGGGCGAGATGGTTTCTTGGAAGGCGACAGAGTGGGTGTCTTGAAAATCTCTGCAGCAAAACGTAATGCGCGCCCAGAGTAGGTCCCACCGCCCATATAGGTCAGACGATCTAGAGCTCCTGAAGACAAGGAAGCCAATCGTACCAAAAATTTCGCTTGATTAGACAAGAGTGTGCTCACCTAGCACATAGGCAGTAGATAAGTACTTGTCAAAGCCGAACATAAGAAGCGGTTCTTGATTGAACATGACACAACTTATTCTCGATCCTTCGCCCATTACATCGATCCGTCCAGCTATGAATTTCAAGAATGTCTTGACACGATCGAAGTTGCCATTGCCGATGCTTCCACTGTTGTCGACCAGAAACAGAAGATCCACGAATGGCAAAGGAGGCAAAGCGGGTGGCATTTTTTTGACTGAAATAAGTACCTTTGTGCACTAGGTCAATGCAATTCAGGTCAGGTATGCCTACTCACCAGGTATCTGCGTCTTCTTGCGCCCAAACTGACCAGTGACTGCAATGGGGTCACTGAAAGCACGACTACCACGTTTTCCGCCGTCTTCTCCCGCTCCTTCTAGACTCTGGCTGGTCGCATTGCCATATTGCTTTCGTTTAAATGTTCCAGTCAGATTCGAATCGGACTTTCTTGAGGCGAGGTCAGATAAGGAGTTACGTCGATTTTGGGGTTCAATCTCGTCGCTTCGCTTGCGTCTAAATTGGCCGTGAACACCACTCCGTTTCTGCTCTCCGTCTTGTCTCTCAGTCCCTTTTGCGGTTGCTGGGTCTACAAAGATTGTCCCTGCCGCTGTTGCATCAGCGCCATCCACCGCGGCGTTTTGATCAGATTCTTCCTTACCGCCTGCATTTTCACCCAATTTTTGCCCAGATTGACCGACTTCGTTTAAATACACTCCTTCGCCACCCTGTTGTTGTCTAGGCTTTTCTATGTCTGATCCATCATTCCTTTCATAAGTGGCCGTGGCGCCTCTCAATTGATCACGTTGTAAGCTAGGACCCGCGACGGCGTTTCGACCCCGAGCATATAGGGCATTGCGAGGAGGCACCCAGTAGGTCCCGTTAGGGAGTCCGTTGTCAGGCCACTGTTCACCAGCAATGCCTATGGATGCTGAAAAGTCTAAAATTACTCCTCTGTCCCGACAGATTACTCGACAAGTCCACCTCTTACTCTGAGCCTGATCCGCTCCGGCGACGTAATTTGGGTCTTCACTCGGGGACCCTTTCCTCTGATCGCCTAATAACCGTTGCCGATCATTGTGCACTCGGTAGTAATCCACGTTCTCCGCCCCGTTCCTGTGCGTGAGACGGACATTGCTAAGCGAGGTCGAGCCACCAGCCGTGTTGCCGCGTACGACTTGTACCCCTTTGGCCATGGTCGGCAGCTTGTTGCTGGCTTGACCTTGTTCCACTTGAGTGCTCTTTGTTCTGAGTTCTTGGATTTTGATCAGTAGCTTTTTGTCTGGAACGGAAAACAGTATAAAGTGGATCATGCATGCATAAGTTAAGTGAAACATACTTTCTTGCCGCTTTCGATACAGACAATAGGCCAGAATGAGAAAAGCGATCAAAGCAAGAATGATGAGCAATATCAATATGCCCAATGTGGTCCCCCCGCCAAAAGTGGCCGCAGCCACTGAGCTTTCGGTTGTAGAATTTCTGGAGTTGGAGTTGGCGTCATCATTCCCGCGAACGGCGCCACCATTATTCCCTCCACTGTTTCCGTTTCCGCCGTTGGTTCCACCTCCATTACCAGAATTGGAATTGCTGTTGCTGTTGCTGCCGCTGTTTCCATTGCCTCCATTGCCTCCATTGCCATTGCTGCCATTGCCGTTGGCTCCGTTGCCGCCAGTACCGCTACCGGTTCCACTGTTTCCGCCGGTACCACTGCTGGTCCCTGTTCCATTTGCTCCTCCACTATTGGTCCCACCTGAACCACTGCCACCATTGCCGTTACTTCCAGAATGGCTTCCACCACTTGTACCAGACCCATTACCAGTTCCAGTCCCGCCATTGCTACCACTGTTGTTTCCACCGCCCGTGCTCCCGCTCCCATTGCCGCTCCCGCTATTTCCATTGCCACCAGTGCCACTCCCACTATTGCCACCATTTCCGGTACCGCTTCCGCTATTGTTTCCTCCTTGGTCATTAGAACCGTTTCCGTTCGTGCCACCGTTACCACCAGACCCGGTCCCACTGCCATCCGCCACGCCAGTAACTAAAATGAGTAGAAGGTCATAAAAATGATATGTATATGCTACCAAGGGGTCTCTGTCGAGAACCCCGCTATAAATCCTTCTCTTCTGTCACCCGGCGTGACTAGCTCTCAGATAATGACCTTAGTAGCGGGAAGGCTCAATGCAAAAATATACAGATTGTAAAGTTGTCATATTTCGCCCAATGTGGCCGTATTTCAAAAACTGTGTGAACATAGGACGAGAACACAGGTCTTTTAACAAAAGACTTAAACTTGTTTCCCAGCCGCTGGTGCGATGCGGCACCCTTGCATCAGGTCAAACAGGCGTTCCATAGTGAAATGCACATTCCAAATATTGTCATCCATATCAGTACTCAGCCTTTCAAAACACCGCCGCAAGTCTGTCAAGCCGATAGAGTTGGGAGCACATGTTTTGAATGCCATGAAAAAAACAGTGAGGCGTCCCTACTGATCTAGTCTATATTTCCATGAAAAACTCACCATCACTTTGTAGCTAGTGCGATCATATCTTGAGACAGGGCTAAACAAAAAACGTTTCCGTTTCTCATCAAGGCATTATGTATGAAATGACTAAACAGGATCTCGTATCAACCGTGTCACACCGAACCACATCAACGCGCTGTTTCGCATTGGTGCAGCCTCTAATTTTTAGTGCATACAAAGACATGGTCGGTGTAATATTCCCTTTGAGGCAGGTAAGACAAGGCGAGTTATTGCTAACGGGAAATCAGATTACGGACGACGACAGAATTCGACTGGTTAGCGAGAAAAGCGTAGGATGCGCCTGAAATACACTTTATCCATTTTCGAACGTACGAAGGCCATTTGAACAAGGCAGTAAAACGGTGTGTGGCTGAGTGGCAGACTCGTGCTGGTGTACAAAAATTGTGGTTTAGTGAACAAACGAATTCGGCTGCCAGATTTCATTAAAAGAAAAAGACGACAATGCGTTGGCTCGTACTTGTAGCGAGTGCTGGCCTTTTCTCTATTCTTCATGGTTAGTCGGAGCTGATACAAGATGTGGGCATAACTGGTGGACATTTGTGTTTTAGGTACCCATGCTTCTATTCAAGGACAGGCCGAAGATGTTGATTTTGTGGACCTCGACTTGATGCTAGAACAAGATAATATTCGTCTAAACAGGATCGAACGTGCTCCTGACTATGGCGCTGGATTAGGTGGCCCATTAGCCGCGTCCTCGTGGACACCACCTGGAAAACCAGGACAAAAGCCTGCTCCGGCTCCAGCACCCAAACCTGCACCAGCACCAGCACCAGCACCAGCACCTAAACCTGCGCCTGCACCTGCTCCGAAACCAGCTCCAGCTCCAAAACCATCGCCAGCACCAACGAAGGGCACTCCAGCGGCCCCAACGCCAACACCTGGAACGCCGGCGCAACCAACGGCGCCAACAAAGGCACCCCAAAAGTCACTGAAGTCAGGTTTGTGGTTTTTTGTTCGCGAGGAGAAAAGGGGATGATACGCCCCAGATCAGGTAGCCTGTTGTTAGGGGCACAAAAATCGAAGTCTTCTGAGTCAATAAGAACAAAGGAGGAATAATGAAAGCCATTCAGAACATCCCTTGGTCGCTTGGTACAGTATTGAAATTAGTCATCCGTTTTCGAATGCCTGCACCGACGCCACAAGCTTGGTCTAGTTCTACCTTAGAGCATGTTGTACTCGGAAAATTAACTCAAGGTCGACAACGTAAGTAATAAAACTTACTCAATCCAGCCACGCCACCTCGAACCGAAATACACAGGGCCTCTTCCGTTTCGCCGACATGATCGAAATCGACCACATGAAAGATCTGTATGACATCGGCTCCAGGAAGTCTTGTAAACTGGGGCACATCACCCACTTCGATCACGTAGATTAGACGAGGCGAAAGAGGACGGATCACGTTCAAAACGGACGTGTTTGACTTGGTATTTTGGTGTCCAGTAGTGACCACAATTACCACATCGGGGAGGTCAGGTCGGTTGCCTGCTCCTTCAGTCAAAGCCAGTTCAGCCGCGTAAGGCAGCGATGTGTTCAGATCGTCACTACCGTAACAGTTGACCCAACTCTGACACGGGTCGTAGGACATGTTGGCGACGGCGAAGTCGATTCGCCCTGGGTCCGAAAAATGCTTAAAATAAAATTCGGGTCTGGCCATCGGCGTGAATTGGACCAGACTCACGTGTGTGGCAGCCAGAGAGATTGTGAATCTTTTCAAAACTGATCGTATGAAATCTTTAGTCTTCTGAAAGTTCGCATAGCCAACTGCCGAGGTTCCATCGACGAGAAATACGACGTCGCACGTTGGCACTTTGCATGTTGGCAATTGAGCCTGAGTCATTGCGAGCAGAGATAGTGAAAAAAGGAATTGAAAAATCAAGTGCATTTTACGACACGTAATGGTGCCTGCAAGTGTCCTCGACCGCACCAGACCAGCATGCATCGAATCGAATGCAACGCGCGTTCTTGGGCGACGAGTCATTACCGAAGAGAGTGACACGCGTTTCGGGCCAGTCTATTACTTATATAAGCTCTCCAAAAAAGCATAGCAACTCTCTTAGGCAACAAAGTAATAGTCGATGGCGTTGCCAAAAGAGAACGCTCATACCTTAATCCATAGTTTCAAGGCTATTACGACAAGGAAAGAAGAGCAAGACAAAATAGGGCATCCCTCTTCTCGATGATTTATGCTTTTCCACGGAAACGGTCGCTGAGCATGGACCCACCTCACCTGAGTTTCGATGCGGTATTCGGTCTATTTTTGTACAGGGACCACTGTCCTGGCGAAAGCGGTTTTTTGATTGCATTTTTCCTATAATGCATGGCTTGATCAGAAAATGATGATGTGTTTTGACTAGTTTTCCTTCTTCCCTCGTCGATGCGAGTGAAGGCACCGCACAAATTTATGTGCTGTTTTTAGTCCTTGAAGTTTTATTTTAAACGCTGTTGGCCAGGTGACGGACCCTGTTTGGACCAAGTCTACTGAACCGGACAAATTGACCATGTCCATAACAGAACTCTCTTGGTCCTTGACCGGAGTGACGAAAAATGCATAGCAGGCTGCCTCGACAAGCCATTCTGATTCATTGAACCTAAGACACACGTGTTAAATAATTTGTTTGCTTTGACCAAAAACCCTTTTGTTTCAAATGCGGCTTCGATTCCACCCAGAGTAGAATTAAATCACCCCTTGCGCTACGGCCCCCTTATCTTCTCCACTTTACTTTTTATGTCTCCATAAAATACCATCTTCATTTCAAATTCTCCGTGCCGTATCATTTCCTCCTGCCCCACTCGGAATTCTTATCAAGTGCTCTTGAGAGACATAGATTAACTCAAAATCTAACAAGCCTACGTAATAAGGATGCTCCGAGAGGGGAAAAAATTAAATTTACGTCTTCGCCGTAGGAGGAAGTCTGGATTTTGTGAAGAACGTAAAGTTCTGTTTGTTTGATTACATCATTTCGACCGAGGGGAGTGGCGTTGCTCGCGGCTTGCTGTGATCGGAGCGCCATATGAGGCTCTTTCTACCAAGAGCGATAAAATGATTAGACGCCTCCTCCTATTCTGCCTCTCCCCCGCAGCCAATAAAATTTGGAACTGCACCAGCACTTCTCATACCGCTCAGCTTCTTTCAGTCTTTCCAAGCTTTAATCGTTAGTCCGCAAGGCTAGAGCTCGGTGTGAATGGCAAAGCAGATAACGAACCTTATTTCTCAAGCAGTCTCAAAAAGAGGATTCTTTAACAAAGCTTGCAGCTCGATTGAGCCTGATGTTTGGATAAACTCGGGGCACAAATCTGTGACGCCATTCTTTTACAGGATAGTGCGAGGAGGCATGTGTATGTAGTCACTTTTTCAGCCCTGCGAACATTATGAACATAGAATATACGCCTTCAATCTTGAGCTCTCACTCAAATGGCATCACACAAGCACACATAGGGTCGACCCGTTCATTGTGACTGTTATCCCAGTAAGGAGTCACAACTTCGTCACCATGCTGGCATCGATCTCACCTCTCTTCGTGTTGCCCGTTCCCCCTCGCCTTCTCACGTTGGTCACTTTTCTGTAGACTTCTTTGATGTTCCTGTTCATGACTGTGTACAAAATTGGGTAGCCAGTGCAATTGATGTAGGGCTAAAGAAAGAAGGGCGAAGCTATCACTTGTGCTGGAGGCTAGAAAGGAAAGACTTACCAATGTATGGATAATATATCCGAAGACGACTGAGGCAACTGGTGGTGGCCCAGTGTCCTCGTCGTCCGTTGACATATACGTGTATAACATCATAAACCAGTATGGACTCCAACAGAGCAAGTAGAATAGGATTAGTCCAGTCGTGGTCTTAGCTACACGGCTAAAATATTCTGACGATGGCCTCCGACGCATGGTCGACGCTTGGATACGCACTCTGTACAACAGAGCCACGTAGAAAAGGGTGAACGAGACCGCCGGGACCACATAGCCTCCAAAAAAGCTATAAATGGTAAAGGCGCTCAAAAGAACGGGCGGAGGCTCGAAAGCGCACTTTCGTACTATTTCGGTGATCTCGGTTCCATTTTGAAACACGACGTAATGCAAATCACCGAAAACATAAACGGGCGAAACTAAGAGTAGGACCAAAGCTATCGAAGCGAATACGATGAGCAAAGCAACTCGCGATTCGCTCCAACGTCGCACGTCCAAATTAGAAAGAGATGTGACGAGACGATTACCAGTCGGCCGAGGTCCAGCTGAGAACATAGCTGGTCTATATATACTGAAAAAGCAGTATCCACTCATGGCCACGAGCAAAAAGGGAGAACAGAACTTGTTCACACTTTCGCTGCTCAGATAAAGACGGCACAAGAAAACTGAAGGTACCAGCCATTGTCCATAGATTAGATCAGAAATCAGGGCTGATAGGAAACCTAAGACCACCAAATCGCAAAAACATAATGCCAGAATATAAATCTGTACGGCACGTGGTGCGTCGGGCGAATGACTAGATCGTGTATATCGCCATATTGACCCGTGAATACAGGCCACCCAAAAATTACCGCCCAGACCAATCACGAATAGTGTACTGTAGACGGCGATAAGACAAGTCTGTGTTGTAGTAATTGGTCGAAAGTTCTGATATTTTTGAATATCGACTCCAGCGAATTGTCGTTGAAATTCTTCGCTCAAATAACTATTGACACTGTCGGCCATGACCGCCTCTTGCTGATAGCTCTCTGCGGAGTATTCTTCCTCGTACCAACCCGATTCTCGCCACAAAATCTCACTTTGACCTGAAAAAGAGAAAAAAAGCGAAGTAGAATATTTTAATCTAAAATCGGCGAAAAAGAAACTGTGAGTGGTCCACAACGGGAGGCAGAACTAGATTAGACCTCGACCCGAGCCTTGATTACCCCAACCATCCCTCGAGATTGCGAAGAAAAGTAGAAACCGTACAAGCACGAACAAATCCGTGCTCCACTTCTCACAATCTTTCGTGCACTCGTTTAACACACTCGTCAAATTGCATCGGGATTCTTAGTTACGGCAAAAAGACCGCCATCACGCAAACGTCTCATTGCCATTCTTGTATCGACAAAAGGCCGACTTTTCGAGCAGGCAAAGCAAAGAGGCGATGAGAACAAGCGTTGCAGCCAAGTGATATTGGGTGAGCAAGACGAAGACAAGCGTTTGATATAGTCGGCCTTGGTGATAGGCACGTCCCTCAAGACCACTACTCACATACATATATACTGGTGTTCGATCCAGATGGGGACATTGGACTCGTAACCAACCTCTCCATCATTCACGCTCGCTAACCAGAACGATTCGAACGAATTTAAATCGCTTTCTGCTTCATCGAACCACCACGCAACTAAACTTCACCCATTCGGCCCCCTGTCAAATATGTATTTCCAATCCGGAAGTGTTCTCTCTCGTCCAATACTGGCTTGAATCTATTAAATTTTCACACTTTCCTCGCGAAACTTGTCAAAGAGGAGCGAATGGAGTACTGATGTCAGTGTGGTAAATTTCCAGCCTTGTCAAACAATGATAAAGATGTTGAGAGGAAATCTTGCCACGGCTTATTCTATTATGTAAAGTTTGTTTGAACTTAACTGATCTCACGCTGTGACACAAATGGAAGGAAAAGCCATGTATTAAAGACCATACAGAATGGATACAATCAATTAAAGTTGTTGTACTCGGGTAAGGATCGTAATCCAGATTTTTGTGCCAGAAATAATGACCTCTTGCTTAAGCCTTAACGAGGATAAACTATAAAGCAACTGGAGCGAACAGAAAAAGCACCCCGAAGACCAGTCTATTCCTAAAGAACAGTCCTTTATCCCGGAGCACACCTAAACAAATGAAAAACAACCAGCCAGTTACAAGCGCATTCGCTAATGAAAGTTGAAAAGCGAAGCAGATGAGATGCGAAACGTGGACCAACTATGGACCTTTGTGTGATTAATTTCCATATCTCTACTCTACGGCGAAGCATGGATCAGCTACCACTCGCCTCTGGACCATAGCACCCCTCCTCCAACACACTCCCGTTTATTACATTCGTTCCGAGGCCTCTCTTTGAGCCGACCCAAGTGGACGCATTCGGAAATATACTCTTGTCTGACCAAACGAGGTCTATCACCTTATCTTCAATAAACCGACATCCTTATCCATCAAACTGATCCGCTTGCCCCTAACCTCCGGCCGTCGTCCTCTTGTTTCTAGTTCCAAAAACGACCCCAGAAGGCATGAAGAAGGCACGAAAATTGAAAATGTCTGTCACTTACTTAGGTCTGGCGCTTGGATATGATTAGCTTCGGGCATTCTGTACTCGCCCACTACGCTCTTATTCGCACCCATCCTTGATATCTGATTCGAAAAAAGCTATGTTGAGTATAGCTCTCCTTACACTCCACGCGTGTCGGATTGACCAAGCCTATCACGAAACTTCTAACTTTCTCACGTTTTTTGCTATCGTCGTTTTCTCGTCGACGTTTTTCGAGGGTCCGAAAAATGTAAAAAAAAAGCCTAGTTCTGGGCACTCTTTTAGTTCTGGCAAGACGCGCCTGAGCTAACGAGGCGAAAGGAAGCATCTAGACTGGTTCCTCGTCTGGGTGAAGATCTTCCTAGAATAGCCGTAGGTAAATGTGAAATGCAAAGAGGCAAGATTTAGGAGAGCTTGATCGATTCGTTGAGGATAACGATCTAAAGCGCGAGGAATGATAAAAACGTCAGAGAGGTGACTCGTGAGAGCGCGTAAAAAAGCCTTCACTTCCTAATGGACTCGTTTTCTTGTCTATAGAAAAACATCAAGGCAATCAGTCACTATTTTGGAACATGGACCAAGATGCGTTATCAGGGCCAGTGTCTCGTTAAATCACAGGCCTTGTGTCTGTCTTGATAGAACTGCCTTCACCTAGAGCACAGAAAGTTTTTTATCTCACAGCAAAAGGGGCCATGAAGGCTCATAATTGGGCACTAACGAGAGGCAGAGAATTGTGAAAAGTTTTTAATTGGATCATGCGCTAGCATTTCGGAAAGGTTACTGAATATCCTAATGGCCAAAGGGTCTTAAAAAGGATAATTTTTTTCCGTGCTTATTCGTGCCGAGCGAAGAACCTATTTTTACATAAATTGACCTACTAGACCTAACGGCTTGTTCAGGACTAATTGCTGGCCTTGTGCCACGCTTGTTCCAAGAACGTAAATTGCTTTTCGAATAAATTTTTCGAACGTCAACACTATATTAGGTTAGTTACCTGGCGCACTTCATAAAATTCTGGACACGCTGGCGGGTTTTACAACGGTTTGGCTAATCAAAATTAGGGTCTGTGTCTGAAGGGTGCTTCACAAGGTTAGACTGTTTTCCTCAAAAGGTTTGTCTTAATGAATCTACTTGGCTCGGGTTTGAAGGCTTCATTGAAGTGAGGGTAATGAAAAAAGCTGGGCTGCCTACATGAGTGGTGGGCGAGACTAAAAGCACGATAAGGTCAAGATTTCTGAAAAGCGTAAATTGACTTTCTAGGGCCTCTTTTGTTTTTACTTACGTAAATCTCTTTAATGATTCGAGGGAATGAGCGAAAGGGCAAACTGACTATGGAAGTATACCCAAAGTATGAAAGCCGGCAATTGAAGAAAGCAGCCACCTTTACGCGGCCGAGCAAGAAGAGTGTTCAGACCTTTCAAATAAGATGGCTGTTCACTTCTAACTAAGCACCTGGCACAAACTTTATGGTACAGGTAGTGCCGTATAGAAGCTAGGGATCCCTTCGGGCCTCGATCATATTGTGGCAGGAACACCTGTTACCAAGAATTCCCCATAGTGGAAACTAACCTCGTCGTGGCCAAAGGTCTTTGCTACCCACTCACGGGTTACCCGTCTTGAAATATTCACACAAAATACAGTACAGATCAGCCTTGTTTGCTAACCCGTATGGCACAACGTATTTTAACAGGCCTATTACCACAGTCAGAACTTTGCAGAGCAACGCCGTCACCTTCTCTCCTAGCTAGTCGGATGTCCCGGTAAGCAAGTACATCGCAGCATCATACAATTCCATTGTCCTCCTTTCTAATTTCACGCTCGATAGTGCCTAATGAATAATGCAACCAGCAACGGCTATACACATATTAAAATTCAACCTCTCCTGAGTAACTCTTGTTCAACGCGCATCCCAAACTTAATCGCATGAAGCCACCATCTTTCTCACAAAAAATTAAAAATTTAGCTACTTTCACAAATAAGAAGCCTTTTACATAACAAAACTGGGCATTCGACTGGTCACGTGACAGTTCCATGACTAGACATATCAGCCTCGATTGGAACGGGTGAATGTAGTTCACCACCATATTCGTGGCCGTGGCCCTGTCCTCCGAGATAATACCACCAGTATACCGCGTTAAATAGAGTAAAGCATAATGGAAATAAGACCATCGAGGCCCGGTCTATTTTTTCTGGTGCCCATGCACTACTTAATTGAAATTTCCTTCGCTTGACGCATCGTTGACCAAATCCAACACTGTACTGACTCCAAAATCCTGCGGCGCAAGCCGCATTTCTCGCACGAACATCCAAGATTCTAGGTCTTTCGATGCCTCGCTGTTGGAAGAGGGTGCAGTCCGACATGCTATGCATGCACGTATTCAATGGCAAGGATGCAGGCAATATGGGCGAACGACACGGGTCGTCATCGTTGCTTGACTGAGCCAAATATCTAGGAGACACAGTGGGTGGCCATTGAGTGGCCAAAGGTCTTTGCTGGGGTCTCCTGCAAACTAGGCCGTTGTTTGGTCCAGAAACTGACGAAGGCCCGGCATTAATTAATGAGCCGTTTTTCGCACCCGACGCTACTCCTATATTGGACGGTGGAACTGGTTGTGGCTGTGATTGAGGTGTGCCCACTGAAGAGTCGTCACTCAGGGCTGATTGACGGGGACCAAACTTGGCCGCGTAGCATACTGCAAGAAAAGAACAAGTGGTGGGGCTGGAGACCAGGACTCCGTACTTGCCTTACCGATAGCTAACTCGACCATTGTGGCGAAGACGAACGATATGCATCCTGAAACCGATTGGAATCAAACGAGAATACTCATATCAGAATAGGGCAAGGCACAGAATGACAAAAACCATTCATCTTTAGTCGGACTATCAGGGAGGGCACGTCAAGGATAGGAACTCGTGCTTCTACATGGGTTTCCTACGGTTAGTTCCCACCAAAACTCTATCTGATCCTAAAGTCTCTACTGCCTCTGTCATGAAGTCTAGAGCATTTCGGAATAGACTACAATACTAATGAGGGGCCAAAGTCCCTGGGGTACAATCAATTGCCTATCACCCCTTCGCGTGTCTTGTTCAGCATATCTCCGATTGCGATCGATCATATTTTCCTCACGGCAGTCATAAGCCAATATCGTTTCTGTCATCGGCTGCCTTTGGCCGATTTCGAGAAACAGCCCACACATGAGAAGTGGCAACTGGGGTGCAGAAATGCAGCTTTTCATTAATTTATAAGCGCGCCAAAGTGACTTTCATCCAAGTGCTATTTCGCGTGCCCTGAAGATGGGTACGCTGACATATTATTGATTAAGCCTTATTTGAAGCTTAGCTCAAGAAAACTTCTTCTCAATAAAAACTTGCCTCTTCTCCTTCTCGATCCTTGTAGTCAGGCGTCAACTAGGAGCATGCAGTGACATGTGATGAGAGGTTTGTTTCATTTCGGCATTCGCTCCTCTCATCGAATCCTGCACAAGTCGACACTCACGCCAGACCGGCTGACCGAATAGGACAAGTTGCATACAACGTGTTCTCTACAAGAGTTGTTCGATGTGGCATAAACCCAGTTTGTGGCAGTTTTCGTGATCCTTGATTGGTAGAGTCGGGAAATAGTCATAGAAATCGAACACGCGAAGCTTCCATCTGTCCAAAACGCGACTTTGTATAAATGCTGAATGTGATGCCTTTTGGTCCAGCCGAAACGTTATTGATGTTGAGAGGACAAAGAGCGATTCTAACAACTCCCTACAGTATCCCTTGACCAAGCTCATAGTCTTTGCACTTTTTTCAAATTAACCATCGTACATGCTCTCCTCTGATTGCACTAGCGCTTTACCCTTCATTTTCTAAACGTGTTGTCCCTTCCCATTTTTTCTGCCTTGTTCCCCCAGTTTTCTCGAGTTTCACGCATCAGAGATTCCTATCCATACGGCGGCCCAGCCCTCATCATAATTGCTTCCATATTCTTATCTAATCTGACATATTTGATGTGGAAGCATCGACTTTGATCGTTAGCCCCGGGCGAACTCTTCCAACATAATGATTCCTTGTATCGGCACGGCGAAGTATCTGGAGTGCTGTCACTAGGATTCTAGACTCGTCTTGACAAAGGATCAAGGCAAGTCTAGGAGCCAGTTAAGCCAGCGTGGGTACAAATCACACAGGCCCAGAAGGCTTAGAATAGATTAGCAGCAGCAGCAGCCAGACTTACCAAGCATCCAGACATCCATGGCTTTTATATAGCTAACACGTGGCAGATTCTTTAATATGTTACCAAATTGAAAAGTCAATGCCAATAACGAGCTAACGCCGACAGTGGTTCGGGCGGGCAGTGCCTTGGGATCCATGCAGAACGATACCCAGCTGACCATGATCGTCAAATAAGTAGGGATATATGCTTGTAAAATATAAAATCCGTATCTACGTCTGAATACGAAGGTGGCATTTAACTGGTCCCAAGCTCCGTTCGGATACTGACTAAATCCCGGAAAAGGAAAGAGGTGAAAACGAGGTGATTTTTGCATTAAAAGTGGTCTAGATTACAGTGTATTATTGCCGGCCGCGAACCCGACTAAATCGAAATCGGGCAATTCTATTTTCTTCATTAACGTTATCGGGTCATCGAACCACTGCAATTTGACCTCCTCAGAATTATAAGAGTAGGATTCGAATAATAGCGAGCATTCCTGAGTATCGAACGGGAATGAACGCAAATCCAATATGCAAGGAGCTTTCACCTGCATTCGATAGTTGACCCAAATGGTTCCATTCTAAACATGGGAACATTCAATTCAGGGAAACATGAACTCTCGTAAGAGTGAGCACAGGTACTGGACGTCACTCGGCCGGAACCGAGCTTGTGCCTACTCTCATCAACGAGTTGACAGCGGATACCTTTCTCATCGGTCAATTATGTCAACACAGACTATGCGCTTCCACGTACCTCGTACAATATGAACATGATATTACGTGTCGGCGACGCGTGAATGGTTGTACTCTTCGAATTAATCAAACACGTATTCGGAGTCCAAACTTTTTCTAAGTAACGGGGCTCCATTGTAATGTTACTTTTGCACGCTTTCAGATTCTTAAAACTCAGTGCGTGATCGTGCCTAAAATGGACTCAACGCACCGGGTATCAGATCAAGGAGTGAGTGCTTACCATAGTTGACTGAATAAGATATCGATTTCAAAATCGGACGTGATCTCATTCAAACTGGACACATCCTGGACGTGGATCTCGATCCGGACTACGACTGCGTCGTCTTCCATCGTCTCGTTGTCGTCTGGCGCCAGTGTGCTTGGCAACATTTTTGTGTAGTTCTTCATTAAAGCCGCCACAGTCTCACCTTCGTTCAATGTATTCACGCAACGAACACGTTTCGCCTCGCCCACGATAACGTGCATGGCGAACAGGCACAAGAAGATTATCCGAAGCAATAATGAGACTAGGGCCGAGCAAACGCCGAATCGACGGCGACGACGACGCATATTTAGGAGTTACTAAAAAAAGAACAATCCGCTCTCAGTGCGTGATTGAGTCAAGTTCGAATTCGGTCAGTTCAAAGGGACACCTAGCAACTGACAATCGAGTTGGCCTGGCAGAAGGGGGGGGGGGACATTGGAGAGTGAGAACTCGTTCATCAAGTATCTAAAACGGGAACGTTCTCTCAACCGCCGACTCTGGTATGTGATCAGCAGGGAGAGGCGCGAGGGAGTGAGGAGATGAGTATTTTTTTAGACTTGTTGGAACCGAGCAGCTTTTCGTAATGGAAACGCCAAAGCGATGGACGGGCAGCCTGTCGCGGCTAATTCTTGATTACATTATTTATGACGGGCCTCGGCGAATGAGTTCCGGTCCTCGTCGAGTGCCCTTTGCTTCTTGGCTCCATCGTGCGCCTTTCAATCGCATCCGTCTTCTCGTCGGATACAATCGAGCCAGTGCTGGCTATCTTATCGCCCCCTCTCTCTCTCTCTCCCTGAGGCCACGTTTTCACATTCTCCTTCGTCTCCTAATTCTCGTCCTTTTCTCAAACCCGAAATCGCCCTTTTGTCCACCGAATAGTCGTCGTTGGAGATTTCGGAAAAAAACTCAATTCACTGAGGCCAACCCCGATGAGAGGCGCGACGAACGTTTTGATTACTTCTGGTCTCCTTAAGAAACGACCGACGCCTCGGATCGAATTAAAATAATGCCGCCTCGATCATTTCCCTATTTCGAAAACCAAATCGAAAACACGTTTTAGCACATTGCACATTTAGCCATGACAAAAAGTGTCATTATGGCCTTAGAAGACGGAAGCTTCTGATGCGAGAGTAGCCAGAGCAGAAGGCCTCTCTACGCACACGGAATTCAATAAAAACCCAGGGAACGGATACGCGAATTGAACTTGCTGACAACCATTCAACTAACGCCTCTCCCACGATCAAACCGTGCGCAGGTGTTTTCCTCAAACGGACATAAGCACACTAGCCGACCGCCCGAGCTCACGCATTTGTGTCCGACGGATAGGACTGACGGTGAGCGGAAAACGAGCATGGAAGTGCTCTTTATGCTTTGACAAAATATCCTCGCAAACATGCAAGGAAAGTACATAGACAATGTACATAGACCACGGGCAGCCTATTGTAAGCATTGAGCTCAAGCCAAGCCGCCTCTAAGCTCGACTCAGGCAAGGGAGCGTGGACATCAGAAACGATGCGCCCTCTGCTAAGCGCCATGTGTCAACTCAGAATAGCCCTCGTCGGATGAGGAGATAGAAGAACTAAGACCCGAAGTGCCATCCTTTCAATGAGGTCCGCCTGGATCAAGTGCCAAGTCGTGGTCCCACTAACGATGTATCGATGTGGAACCCCACAACCTCTTGTTCCATGCCGACCTTATCGATGATACGTTGTCAAAGCTGATAGGTCTGATCACGTCAGCATCTGAGTGAGTGACCTGTTGTCCCGTTAGACTCTTTCCTAAATCACCTCTATCCGGCACTCTCTCCCTATCCCCGCCCCATCGTGGACAAACCTGGTGTTGATGGTGCCCATCGGCAATCATGAGCAGCCATCAGCCACGACAGGCTGGGACTAACGTAGTGCTCTTTTACATACTTCAGACTGGTTTCAAGAAAAAGACGAGTGATCATCAAAAAAGCGCATTTTGGCTAGCGATAAGTGCACACATTCTCACTTCGGCACTACGCAATTATGCAACCGTAAGCGAAACTTCAAAGCTCGTTTCTCAAACTTACTAGACGCACTTTCAAAAGTTTTTCTTCAAACTTCGTTTCGTCTGTTTTTATGATCCAGTCACTCATCTTGATCGCATTGAGACTTTCGAAGGTGGAATAGCAAAAAAAAGTTTTCGAAATAGCCTCCTATTCGAATTCCACGTCCAGAACAATGCTGTATACACGACGAGATCATAAATCTTGTCCGTTTCTTTCATTTTCGCCTCGAAAATTTCCCAAACGTCTACATGTCCAAACAACCACAAATCGAACATCTTGTGTCCACATGGTACGCAATGTAGTCTTTTATCACGAATGCAATTTATCATTGGACCTTTTCCAGAAATAACGAGTACACTTTATTCGATTTTCTACCGTCTGTAAGCTAGCGCCTTCATATTCGTAAGGTGCCGTGCATGAATGGCATCAGTTTTTGAGAAGTATTCGATTTATGCCCTTTCCTCGAAGCCATCTTCTGGAAAGCATATTTTTCAATTTTTTTCACCAATTGGCATTTCCGTTGAGCCCCGGTACGTCGTAGACAAAATTTGATAAAGCCAATTTTCCCAAACCCTTTCCTTATATGGCTATTGGATAGATAGCGACTCGCTTCTTCAATCTACCACATATAGGACGGGCGAGGGGTGGAGTCGATCAATGTGCTTCTAGCCGGACTTAACTACAATTGTTCAAGATTAAAGCACAGTCAAACGCACATTCACTCCGTCGCCTCTGGAGACTGATAAGAGCGGGCTCGGGGTATTTGCAATCAGGAAGGGGCTGGTCTAATTGCCTAATCGTAAAAAGTGGTTTGCGCAAATCGGGCTCCTAGAATTGGTACAATTGACTTTTTATTGCCTACCTGCCACCACCGGCCTCCCATGGCTTGTGGAGTGGTGCTGACCTAATGAGAATTTTCTGGCTTATTTACGCCCCCGAGTCGCGAAATGTGTGATTAGGTGCAGGCTAAACAGCCCTAATGGGCGCTAAGAGAAGCATAAAGCCGCCGGTCAATGACCACAGTCACGTCAGCAATCTATAGCGCTGAGCATAGATTCTGCATCAGCCAGTACCCGCATTGCCGCGGCCACACCGCCCCATATTCTACTTTCAGAAGCACAGACACTCTTCGCAAACAGTTGCGCTACTTGTTTCTATATAAGGGCAAAGAACATTTAAGAGGACCCTGGTTTCATTAGAGTTGACACGACTGAAAGAACAATCTGGGCTAAGTAACTAAACATAGAAAACAGGCCCAGCCCCACCTTCCTCCCCCGAGTCGAACGTAGTGATGAGTGGGGCGCCATTTAAACTTATTTTCATGCTTAGTAAAAGGGCCGGCCCTCACTTTTCTTGCATCGACTGTTGTCTCGGTTGCAGGAGATGGAGGCGGTGGCGGTGGAGGCAACACAAAAGGAAAAAGTGGAGAGCAGATTGCGAATGCGATTTATAATAATCCCAATGAATGTAAGTGGTCTCATAGATTAGTCAATATCGGGCACAATGGTCATGAGCGTTTGCAGGTAGGGACCCAGAGAACGGAGGTATCTGGGCACCATTGCCAACCGGACAGCCTTGCGGAAGTGATGGCCAATGTCCTTATCCTCAGAAATGGTGCGCCGCCAAAATGGATGATCCCGCGAGCAGCAGTCCCAGTTTGACCTGTCAAGATTGTAAGTTCGTGTCTGCCAAACGAACTTTGAGAACTCTGCTACCTCTGTACTCGTACTTCCATCGTTTAGTAACCCCTGAATGCCAGAAAGTCCTCGAAGGTGGCGGTGGCCAAGAGACTACTGAAGCACCGACTACGACTACGACCACCGCCACGACGACGACCACCACCACTAAAGCCACCACCACGTCCACAAAGAAGGCCACAACTGCTTCCCCTGGTGGTACGACTGCTGGCTCTAGTGGCGGTGCTGGAACTGGTGCTGGCACTGGCACTGGCGCTGGTGCCGACAATTCAAGTAAGTTCAGGCACTCCATCCCTTTTTTGCTCAACTATGTTCAGTATTCTCTGGTTCCTTTTCAGAAAGCGGTGATTGTCAAGACAAGCACCCATACTGCTGCTTCTGGGCAGACGACAAGTCGCACCCGTCCGAATGCGATCGCAATAGCAAATGGATGAAGACCGTGTGTCAAAAGTCCTGTGGCACTTGCGGCTGCACTACCGGTAAGCCATCACGGCACTAGCTCACAAGCCTCCTTCATTGATGCCATCTTTAGGAAATTGCCCGACCAAGGTCAATACGCAAGGCTGCCAATGGCTTCCAGGCGGACAAGGTGCACTGGCCAGTACTGTACCTGCCTCTACCATTATTACATTGTGTCTTTGCAGGTGCTAAAAGTAGCAAGACAACCATCTTCATCGGCGGCCCACCTCCAGCTGGCAGTCCGCCTGGAAACGGCATAGGCCCAGGTGGCAATGGCGTGGGTCCAGGTCCAAATAATTCATCGCAAGGTGCACCCAAAGCAGGTAAGACATCTTTCGCATGTCATTCCAGTTGAATTACGGGTTCTGTTCTAGGTCTCACAAGAATCACATTCGGCTGATTCGTTGAGCTGGCTTATCGTGGACGAGTGATACGCGGTGTGCCTATGTACTGGACTCACTGTAGCCTTAGAAACGGACACCTTCACTTTATCAAAGCTTACATCGTACGTATTACTCGTGCCATCATTACGTTCTGTGTTTACTCAAAGAAACGCCCTTTTGAGAGTATGTATCGCAATGGGGACGTTTCTCAAGCAAACATAGTACCTACGATATCGTACGAAGTCAGTAAAACGAATTCATGAATGCAGCGGCATAATTACATGGACGATCAAACCCTATCACTTTACGCCACAAACATCGATTTAATAACTTGCAGAAGAGCCTTCTCGCCAGATCGAAGAAACGTACAGCTGGTCTGAAAATGAATAAGCAGGGGTTCATCACGATGAACTGACTAGCGCCACTTGTAATCCCAGCAACTCGACCCCGTGCTGCGCTCAGTGTCCCCCAATACCACAAGTAAGGAGTGTTACAGCACGAGCCAACTTGCGATGACATGCCTATGAGATGCCCGTCTCAACCAGCCCAGCCTTGCACCATAAACTCTCACCTTCAGCTATCATCGCTATGTCCTTCGTCCGAATCCGCAGCACTGCTATTTCCCGCGACGCCTTCATCACCACTTTCCTCTGATGCATGTCCGCCATTACTTTCCTCGTCCTCGCCTGCCCCGTCAGCTGCTTCGTCGCCGCTTGCAGCATTTTGTTCTGAAGCATAACATCTTACCGTTACACTGCCCCAAACTGTACATAAACGTATGGCCCTACCAGTCTCGTCCATTTTCTCCGCTGATTCGTTCTGCTGTTCCTCGCCTTCCCCTTCGCCACCTGCTCCTGCTGCGGTCTCATCTTCTTCTTGTATCGTTTGCAGTTGCACCAAACGCGAATTCTGCGCCACTTCTTCTTGTTCATTTTGATCACGATGCGTCACGAGAAGGCGGGAATTCGGCACTTTCGGGAAACCTTCCTTTGCGCGACGACGGCTCAGACGTACCCTAATCAAGCCAAAGTGATCAAGAAGGATCACAAACGAATCAACGGGAAAAATAATACCTTGTCTCTAATTCGTTATAAAACACACCGTCTGGCCGAAACACGAAAAAATAATTTTCTTCGTATCCTTTCGAAGCTTTGTTTTTGACAGTCCAGTTATACTCCCGAGCCAATTTGTAATCGTATCTGAAACACAAACAATAAAATGAGCCATAAAATCAGGACTCTCAGAGATGTCGACGATTTAAAGTATTCAAAGCATTCCAGCAACAGAATCTTCACCTATGCGATCACTACAGTATAACTCATAAAAAAAGTTCAAGAAGCACTTACATTTGATCAGGAATGTAAGACATGCCTTCGTCAGCATCTCTTCGACGTTGTTGCAATGTTTCTTCCGTCGGCAAAAAGTATGCAACGAACTGCTCACCGCTTTCGTCCATCATACCACGAATTAACGCCTGAGACATCTGATCTGTTTGCACATCTGGTGGAACTCCAACAGGTGCCGGGTCAGCGTCGAAGATGACTTGTGCGAATGGATATTTCCATAACTAGAAGGAAAAGAGATCACAAAGAATTTGAAGGACGAACTCAAAGGAAGGGTGAATCCTTACATCAAAGTCGGGGAATAATGGTAATTCTTGAATAGCCACAACGCCAGGCTTGCTATAATGCTCATATACAGGCGCCTTGACTTCTTCGAACGTCTTCTCAATAGCCCGTAACTGGCTTTCTCGATCCTTGTACAACGACTCGTCCGCCAGCTGCTTCTTGATGTTATACCCGAGTCTAAAAGAAAAGTCCAGAAAATGCTGCTGTTATGAAATAATACTTGACGAAAGCAAAATGGCAAATTCAGAGCTCTTTCTCCTCGCTTACTTGGTCTCTTTCCTTTCAGTTTGGGTACCGAATCGATTAAACTCTGACGAAATGTACTCCGTTTTCCTCATCCACGATACCGCACGACTGTGTTGCTTGCTTCTAAAACCCGAATAGATTACCCCACCAGGTTGAAAAATCGTGACGTCGAATTTTAAACTCACCGTTTCGAATCTTGAACATTCGTCGGTTCATCTTCTAACAACTGTTCGTCGATCGGATCCAATGAAACCATGTGAGCTAAATACAATGTTCGAGTCACAACAAACTAATGTTTTAACACGCAATTCCATAACTTACGGGAAATATTGACTGCATAGGCATCCGGATTAACCAAATCGATATGCACACCGAGATCCGTTTCCGTCAATAGCTCCCACTTGTGGCTTCGTTCAAGCGAGGTCGGCTTGTATTTGATGAAACGATTGGGGTCGAATGGATACTGGAGAAATTTTGGTTCAAACGGCACATCGGGCAAATTATTGTGGTATTTAATTCGACAATTCAAATCAGGTCTGTAATTAGGTTTTCTGTGATGTTTTTTAGTTGTCTCGATGGAAAACCTACTGTGAAGTATAGGTACTGCAGGCTCAAAGATAAGGCACGTATGCAGCCGCCTGGTGTTTGCCCGATACGGTAGGTCAAGGACATACAATAAAATGTTTATGGCCTGTAGCCTATTGAGCTCAAACTAATAGGACTGACCACATCCTAAGTGTACTTCAGATCATCCTACTTTTTCTCTTCTCTTCGCCCAGCTGATCGATGATGAGAAGATGAAGACGAAGCCTTCTCCTGTCCATGGATCGTCGGTGCCATTTTCCCTTGGTCCACACCAAATTCAAAGTTACTTTTACCGCTACGAACACTGGAGAAGCTCTAAACGTCACTTTTGAGAATTTTTTGATTCCCTCT
>JASANH010000327.1:0-71623 GCA_030248295.1 Mesodorylaimus sp. YZB2_4
TAACGTGATGTTTACTTATAACTGGTTCTAATCATGCCCTTCAACCTTTTGTGTCTGGTCTCGTCGTGTGTGCCGATGTGGACTAACTAAGTAGTCTTGTCCCGGGTCGCCGTCTAGTAAAGTCGCTTGGCGCGTGGCGGGTGAACATACTACACTGGTGCGTCGGCCCACGTTTGCTGCCTTTTTTTCCTCTTTTCTTTTGAGGTGAAACCATCAGACGGCCGGGGGCCGATCAATTGATCGAACAAGCAGATCGGTTCTACGATTCGACGTTCGTGCGGCCAAGTCATCAATCTCAATCGTTCGATATCGGAACAGTGTCTGACGCCTTCCAGGTAACACAAGTTTTCTTAATTGAGTGTAGGCCGGCGATTGAGGCGTAGCGTTTTGGGGAGCGTCACCTTACCGTCACGCACTGGACTATTGGCAGCTTGTTTTTGGCGTATCTCCAACATCCTCGAATAGTTGTGATACTCACGCCAGCATGGCGACCGATGCACCGCCGGAGGTGGCGGACCAGTCGAATGTGGTTATTGGTCCTGATGGTGTTGACTTGGCACGGGAGTATGCTCTTCGGGATCTGAGTGACCTGCCTTTGCGGTACCTGGTGAATTTCTGTCTGCATAAAGACATTTCGATGGACAATCTTTTGGATCAGTCACGCGTGGGACGCGATGAGCTTATCTGTCGTATTCGCGCGTATTTTCGCATTCAGTTGAAGCAGCTCAACCCGAACTCTCCTGTTGACGATGCATTTTTGGACGGGTGTAGATTTCCTATTCTGTATACGGATCCCCCCTCGCAGGCTACATCTCCCGCGGGTGTAGGCGTCCCTACTTCGCAGCAGTCAGCGCGCGACTTGAACGGTGGCCGTAGTACACAACCTAATCGCGGTGATCGAGGGTCAGCTCAGTTCGATTTGTCTACTCTGGAAGGTGATCCCGTACCAGATGCGCGGTTTCAGATACCTCAGAACCGTAATCTGTTGCGTGATACACCGCCGATCACTCGTCGTGACGCAGAACAGCTTCGTCCCTCAATCGAAGAAAATATTCGTCATCTGAATGAGTTGCATTGCGCTCACCGTAGGCAGCAGGAACTGGAAGGAAAGATTCGGAAGTTGGAGGCTCGCTTAGCACAACGGCAGGATGCTGATTCTTGCAGTAGTCGTTTGTCGAATAACAGGGAACACGTGTATCTAATGCCATTCTCAGACAGTCGTCCCGCTCTCCAGCCGGAAGTAGTGCATTCACGCCCGGAGGGCGCGGCATTATCATCTCGGTCCGTCGCAGCACCTGTGGCGTCAAGACCGTTTCGTCCAATCAAGCCAGAGGTTCCTCCATTCGAGAATTTACCGGACTTCCGCGCGTGGTTGGTGGCCTATGAGAATGGCGCGATCATGATGGATTGGTCCGACGACGATCGTGTCTGCGGTTTGTATCTGTACTTGCGGGGTCAACCATTGATCGATTTCTCGGAGTGGCCGGATAGTGAGCGGTCAACTTGGCACGTGGTTCGCACTCGCTTGCGCCGGTTGTATATTCGGGAAGACACAGAGCAGACACGGGTGGACGCTTTTCGTAATAGGAAGCAAGGTGTAACAGAATCGGTTCAGGAATTCGCGTCCCAGCTTCAAACACTCGCGTCAAAGGCGTACCCTGATGTTCCATCCCCTGCACGGGATAAGATGATTCGTGATACGATGCGCGTGAACCTACGAGCGGAGATAGCAGATAAGGTAGCTCAGGATCGAATGGGCGATAATTATACGTTTGACGAATTGATCAAGTCTGCTCGACATTGGGAATCATATTTGAAGAACGCTCCCTCGGCATCGAAGCCGATCTGGCCACCTTCATATAATCCACCCGCTCAAGTTGGGGCATTTGTAGGTAAAGGACATTCTTCTCAGTCACCTCGACACACTGACATGGTCAAACGCTGCTTTATCTGCAAGAGGAAGTCAACAGCCCGGGCAAATGTTGCTGGTGCATTAGCTAAGCCAAATGGCATGCGTGTCCACTCGTACAAGCCATCTTCGCAGATGAACGCGGTCTTCTCGCGTGACTTTGGATCCAATGGTATCTGCCAATGACCTGACTGCATGTCACAAACACTGAAAATGACGCTGCCTTGCAACTTGTTCAAAAGAGTCTCAATGTGAGGTAGCGGGAAAACGTCCTTCTTGGTGACGGCGTTCAACCAGCGATAATCCACGCAGAAACGCCAGGAGCCATCAGCTTTCTTGACTAGAAGAGTCGGGGACGCCCACGGACTGCAAGAGTGAGTCAAGACACCATTCTTGAGGCCTTCTTCAACTTGACGACGTAGTTCCTCTTGTTTGGCCTGCGGAACCCGGTATGGCTGTCGTTTGACTGGTGCAGCATCTCCTTGGTCAATGTAATGATGGACGCCTGGCATACACCCCAAATCCTTATCCGACTCAGCAAAGATGTCTGCGTTTTGACACATCAAGTCCACGAAGGCTGCTTGTTCTTCTTGTGTTAGACAAGCTGTAGAAATGTTAAACTTTGAACGCAATCTCTCCACGCGCGCCGGGTCTTGCTTAGCTGGCGGAGGAATAGATTTCAGTGGTTCCTTATAGCGATCCAAGAGCTCCTTGTAGTGACTCCTGACTGACTGTAGTGACTGTGACTCCGACCAAGGCGATTCCCAACAAAGGCACGTCGTCTCCACTAGCTGCCTTACAACTCCAAATGCCCTTGTACAATGTGATCGGTGTGTTTCCCTGGCGCAATGAATCAATATGGATCAAAGATATCTCAGCTCCAGAATCAACAAAGGCTACAACCTCAACGCCATTCACTAAGATCGACAATTCTGGACCAGAAACCAAACGAGCCAATGATCCTGGTGACTACGCGTATGTTACATTGTAGGTGTGCGATATGACTGCCTGAACCAACGAAGGTGAGAGTCGTGAAGTATGCGGAGGAGTCAACACCCCTGAGCACATGCTCAAGTGCGAAGGCATCGCTGACCCAGCGTTAGGCCCTATCGCACACGAGGACGGTTGCTGATAACCACTTTGACCTGCCATGGGCGGCGCGGTAGGGTGGGCATACGGCGGTTGCTGATACATCGGCTGTGGATATTGCGGATCATAGGATGGCTGCTGCGGATGGGTAGGCTGGTGTGATTAAGCACCATACGATGACTGCTGGAGATTTCCTGTGTTCTGACGATTGCCTGACGCGCGAGGACATGTCTTCCTGCCATGACCAAACACATTGCAGACTGGGCAAGGTTGTCGAGATGGACATTGATCAATCGTGTGATTAGGCTGCTTGCAATACTTGCATCCCCCAGCTAGAGCGACTCGACGCGGACAATCACGCTGCAAATGATCGCCATTGCAGATAAAGCAGCGTTTGACCATGTCAGTGTGTCGAGGTGACTGAGAAGAATGCCCTTCACCTACAAATGCCCCAACTTGAGCGGGTGGATTATATGAAGGTGGCCAGACCGGCTTCGATGCCGAGGGAGCGTTCTTCAAATATGATTCCCAATGTCGAGCAGACTTGATCAATTCGTCCAACGTATAATTATCGCCCATTCGATCCTGAGCTACCTTATCTGCTATCTCCGCTCGTAGGTTCACGCGCATCGTATCACGAATCATCTTATCCCGTGCAGGGGATGGAACATCAGGGGACGCCTTTGACGCGAGTGTTTGAAGCTGGGACGCGAATTCCTGAACCGATTCTGTTACACCTTGCTTCCTATTACGAAAAGCGTCCACCCGTGTCTGCTCTGTGTCTTCCCGAATATACAACCGGCGCAAGCGAGTGCGAACCACATGCCAAGTTGACCGCTCACTATCCGGCCACTCCGAGAAATCGATCAATGGTTGACCCCGCAAGTACAGATACAAACCGCGGACACGATCGTCGTCGGACCAATCCATCATGGTCGCGCCATTCTCATAGGCCACCAACCACGCGCGGAAGTCCTGTGTCGGTAAATTCTCGAATGGAGGAACCTCTGGCTTGATTGGACGAAACGGTCTTGACGCCACAGGTGCTGCGACGGACCGAGATGATAATGCCGCGCCCTCCGGGCGTGAATGCACTACTTCAGGCTGGAGAGCGGGACGACTGTCTGAGAATGGCATTAGATGGACGTGCTCCCTGTTATTCGACAAACGACTACTGCACGAATCAGCATCCTGCCGTTGTGCTAAGCGAGCCTCCAACTCCCGAATCTTTCCTTCCAGTTCCTGCTGCCTGCAGTGAGCGAGATGCAACTCATTCAGATGACGAATGTTTTCTTCGATTGAGGGACGAAGCTGCTCTGCGTCACGCCGAGTGATCGGCGGTGTATCACGCAACGGATTACGATTCTGAGGTATCTGGGACCGCGCATCTGGGACAGGATCACCTTCCAGAGTAGACAAATCGAACTGAGCTGACCCTCGATCACCGCGATTAGGTTGTGTACTACGGCCACCGTTCAAGTCGTGCGCTGACTGCTGCGAAGTAGGGACGCCTACACCCGCGGGAGATATAGCCTGCGAGGGGGGATCCGTATACAGAATAGGAAATCTACACCCGTCCAAAAATGCATCGTCAACAGGAGAGTTCGGGTTGAGCTGCTTCAACTGAATGCGAAAATACGCGCGAATACGACAGATAAGCTCATCGCGTCCCACGCGTGACTGATCCAAAAGATTGTCCATCGAGATATCTTTGTGCAGACAGAAATTCACCAGGTACCGCAAAGGCAGGTCACTCAGATCCCGAAGAGCATACTCCCGTGCCAAGTCAACACCATCAGGACCAATAACCACATTCGACTGGTCCGCCACCTCCGGCGGTGCATCGGTCGCCATGCTGGCGTGAGTATCACAACTATTCGAGGATGTTGGAGATACGCCAAAAACAAGCTGCCAATAGTCCAGTGCGTGACGGTAAGGTGACGCTCCCCAAAACGCTACGCCTCAATCGCCGGCCTACACTCAATTAAGAAAACTTGTGTTACCTGGAAGGCGTCAGACACTGTTCCGATATCGAACGATTGAGATTGATGACTTGGCCGCACGAACGTCGAATCGTAGAACCGATCTGCTTGTTCGATCAATTGATCGGCCCCCGGCCGTCTGATGGTTTCACCTCAAAAGAAAAGAGGAAAAAAAGGCAGCAAACGTGGGCCGACGCACCAGTGTAGTATGTTCACCCGCCACGCGCCAAGCGACTTTACTAGACGGCGACCCGGGACAAGACTACTTAGTTAGTCCACATCGGCACACACTACGAGACCAGACACAAAAGGTTGAAGGGCATGATTAGAACCAGTTATAAGTAAACATCACGTTATCACTACAGGACATCATATCGCAGTGGCTTCAATACACTGTGCTGATCAATCACAGACTCATGCTGACGAATATGGCAGACCCAAAGTGGAAAAGTGGTTTTTTGGGGTCATTTTTGAAAAAGGTCAACCTCCGCAACCCAAAACCACTCTGTCTAAAAACCTGACCCAACCCAACCCAAAAACCCCAAAATGGGTTGGGTTTTGGGACCCAATGTCGGACCTGGCCTCCTGCATCGCCTTGAAAACGGTGGGTAAGCAAATGTCACAGCACCAGTCTGCATTGACTGCCCTCGATCCTCTCAGGGACCTGCTGCCACCAACTCATCTCGTCTGGGGAAAATTGCCGCCGTCTGTTTCAACACTGTGGGTTCTGACCACTTTGGTTGAATTTGGTTTATGTTGTTCATCAAATTTAATCAAAATCTAAACCATGGGCTGTTGCTAGGTTTCCGGATCTCAGGTTGATATTAAAGCTTTATTACAAGTAAGAATGTCGCCGACTTTTTTCGACTCACCGTGATTAAACTTGTGCAACACGAACTTGCACCAGCGAGTCCAGGCCGTTTTTTGTGCGCGTTTGTTAACAATTCGGGATCCACCTGGACGCAACTTTCTGCATGCACAACTGGTTATGCAAAATTCTTGCCACTGATGCGTAAAGTCCTCTGGTTCGTGATATGTAATGTTTCTTCTTTCCTCGATATGTCACCTCGATATTTCCAGGGCTCATGTGGACGAGTAGAATGTGGCTCGTCTTCGAATGAAGTTCACCCTTCTTGGTTGCAGAGAAGCTGAGAAGAACCCGCGGGAGAGAAGAAGCTGAGCCCGCGGTCGCACTACGAATCATTCTCAGAAACTATTCTGGAATTGTTCTTGAGAACTGATCTCGAGAACCATTCTCCCCTTGAAATCGCACTAGAATGAGAACCGCTCTCAAGTTTAGCAAGCGAAGTCGCATCGAGAACTGTTCTCAAGGATTTCTTAGCAGAAAAGTCTGCACATTGCCGCTGATATTTAAAGTAACTATTCACTCAACCTTCACATCAGACCGTTTGGATCCACTAGACTTATCTGAGAAATCCAAAAGCAAAGGACTCATTGGGGAAGAAAATAGCAAAAGTGGGGCAGAATTACCAAACATAATTAAAATCCGTCTGATCTGCTAAGAAATCCTGAATAGCGGCCAATGTGCTCTGCCGTTGCAGTCTCAGGGCATGTATCTATTTCGATAGGAAACGCCTCTGCGTGCAAATGCTCTCTCATTAGTGGTGATTCTTATCATCGCTTCTTAGCTGAAATATGTGTTCCTTAGCCCTCGAGTGCGCCGTGTGGTGCTTGGCTATGGATAAAGTATGACATGAGATGTCTTACTCTACAGTAGTAGTTGGGGCTTCTTTACACATTCAGCAGGCAGCACGACCTCCTATCCCTATTGTTCCGGGCTGTATTGAGACACATTGAACTCAATTTCTGCGGCATTTGAACTGTATTATTGAATACGACATATCTTTTCATAACAGAAGGTGCTAGCGGATATGCGTGGTCATTGTGAATACATTAGGATAGAACATCTTGCGCAAAAAGATCTCCTATGTTTTCTGGATACCTTCCCCTCAGGCACATACATATCTATCTGTGTGGGATTCTCATGCGATGATAAAAAGGCTCCGCCTTTCGAAAACTAACCTTCGAGAATCGATCCAGAACTAATCTTCTGGTCGCACCGGAATGGAGAATTGTTCTCAACCGGAATGGAATTGATCTCGAAATGGGAACCCAGATTCCCACTCCAAGATCAATTCCAGAACGATTCGCGCGAGAAGAGATGCAAAGTCGCGCTAGAATGAGAACGATTCTCGACCAGCAATGCGACCGAGGGTAAATTTCTCGAGAACGGTTCAAGAAGCATTCTCGGGCCTAGTGCGACTGCGGCCTGAGAGTAATGGCTGGATCGGATCTCATCCGCTCGGATCGGAATCATCGGATCATCCGATCTGAACCATCCGCCCAGACGAGGGACAGTGGCTATGCGCCGAAAGTTTTTACCAAACTTTCATAAGATAAATCAAACTTGAGACCCCGCTTAAAATCACAAAAGATTATGACACGAAAATTCTCTTGCGTGAGTTCCATGACTGGATAAGAATGAAACTAAGATGTCTTGACTGTCGAGCTTCTAAATCGATGCTGTTACTCAGGCACATTAGCGGAAAGATATTCATAGAAGTTTTGTTTCCTGACACATGGCCGTTCAAGCTGGTCTAAGAACTTACGGAGTGGCCTCCTTATTGAAAATAGATAATACAGCACTTCATTTTATCATTCATCATCTGGTCCCGCTAACGCGCCTCTGATCCTTGGCAGACAAAGCAGGCAAATTCTGCGCTCCTCTTGATCTGTCACTGCGACTAGGGTTTGACAAGTCTGAGGAATCAGGTTGATGAAATTCATAGCGGTCAGATTCATAATTGCTAGAACTGACATAGTTATTGCAATCGACTTTGTTTCAGGTTTTTTCGATATTTTTACAGGTTTGATGAAGAATTTTTCAAATGCCAACCCGTTCAACGCAGAAATGAATGAAAATTGATAAAAGATAAAATAAGTTTCATTTTTGCCGGACACCATCGATCATGCCTCAGCAGATATCCTGAGAAAATCAGGATCACATGTTGTAAAATCATCCGCCACCTGCAGTGCATGGTTTTCTTTACTCTACGCATGACTTTTGCATTAAAGAAACTGCTAAGCAAAGCAAAAACTGCAAACGCACGAATAACATAAACGAATAAGTTCTTGACACAATTCAAAATGCAGCTACAATGTGAAGGTAAGTTGCACAGACTATGCAGATGATAAAAAGTGCTAAAAAATGTCAGTCAAGCGTGCCAGGATTCGAAACCACGAAATAAAATCATCATCAGCTCACTTCAACGCGGGAGCCGTTTCCCTGAGATCACTCGCTGTTAGTGCTTTCGTTGATGTCCCGTCGGCGATGTTTGTTCTTGTTCAGCTTTCTTCACAGCTGCCGTTTCCGAACGTGTACCGCCCATGGAATGCGGGTCGGAGATCAGCTGCTGAGCTTCCTACAAAACGATGGTGCATAGGGTGCTACCGATAGCCTTAGCATAACCCGCCAGAATGATGTTGCAAAGATGAACCAGCTACGTGGAAAGACATGCCTGCCTGATGGTGAGTTATTGGCCTCCCTCCGCTCCACTATTTGGACTCAAAAGTGTCAAAAGGGTGTCAGGTGTGAGTGATCCATGGTTTAGTACCCACAGTAGACAACTGGCACCTGAATATCCAATCATTCGAGGTGGGTGGGATTTTATTAATTCATGCAGCATATATTCAATAACTGCAGAGATCCTTGCTTGCAAATTAGGCACTTTCCCTGCATGAAACAACAAATCTCGTTCGCCTCGCAATTCAGGGATGCAGGTGCCAGCTCTCTGCTGCCAGCGCCAAGAGTGGTACGCAAACGATGCATCTGGCTCGGAAGTGTAACCAAAGCACCCTGGCGGCGGGAGATCACCGTCTTTGACACAAAATCTGACTAAAGGAAGGCAAGTCCCTCGGATACAACTGCCGCTGAAACATCAACCAGAGGGGTTGACGTCTGCTAGCCAGGGGTGCTGATCTCCCTACCGCCAGGAATGATGATGCAGAAGCCAGTGAAACACAGCTGGTGTGCATTTGGCTGCCCATAGCCTCTCACTCGGCGGCCTCTCACTCATGATCAGGGGCAAACCACAAAATTACCAAGCCATCAAAAGCTCTGGACAACAGGCATCTTATACCTGCGTAAGCCTGACGGTAATCAGCGAGCTTTTTAACTGAGCTATGAACCGTCTATGGATCTTCAGAGGATGTAAGTACAATGGTTCTCTGTCAGAGTTACTTAACACCGCAGCTCCTACTTGTTGGATTACATGTGTGTTACCGATTGCATAGGGTCACGCAGGGTTCTTGTGTATCAGCAATCCGGGTTTGCTGTCATAACGATGAATCGAAGGGAGGGAAGAACACGATGCAAAATACCATTGTCAAGCAAGCAAGGATATGCGCCCGCGCTGGTGCTTCTTCGGCATTCGTCTCTCCGTATTGCCTGGGAGCGAGTGGCTGGACTCGTCCCGGGGTCGATCCCCCGGTGATGGAGGTATCGGTATCAGTGATAGGGTTTGCGAACCATAAGCCCTCGCTAACCTTGCGCGCCAGGCCGTGGGCCGTGGGTTCGATCCGACGACAGCCGAGCCCACCCGCCATTGTGCGAGGAAGTCGGTGTCCAGTCCAGGATGCCCTCGCGTGGAGGTGCTCCTAGTGGAGACACGCATAGGGACGCTGCTAAGTGTGCCGGTCCCCGCACAGCCCTGCTTTGAAAGTTTGACTGCCGACCAGCTAGAGGCAAAGCGGGCTTTGGCCCATAAAAATTTTAAAAAAGCAAGGATATAGCAGGAAACACAGTGTCCGTCTGGGTCCCCATCACTGGAGGGGTCTCTTACCCGTTTGAGTGCATGTAAGTGCCTGGATACGAGTGAAATATGATATGGTACAGTATAGTGTTGTACAATACTGGCCAAAATTAAGTTCCACTCTGTGCGCATACTGATATATTTAACTTTTTGTGCCTGCATCATTGCAGATGTAGTGACTGGTGCAGCGTTCATCATGCCAAAAGCCTAGGGTAGTCCGATCTTGTCCATATCTTAAAAATTTCACCGTGACGGGTGATGCTTCCAGCTGCTGGCTCCGCGCAGAGGATCGATTTCCAGACGAGCCTCTACAACACTTGTTCGAGTTTTCAGTGTGCTGATGATGATTGCGCGATGCGCTAATCATCCTCGTTATCTCTGCAGTACAAGACTACTGTGCTTGGTGGGTTTTTCTTCGAACGTGGTATCACTCCATGAGTATGTATGTAATAGCCGTACATTGAAGAACACACCGCGGGGAGTGGATGGTCTCAAAGTACCCCCGGCAGGCTAGCCGCAGAGGCGGAGACATCAAGCGGACGGGTTTCTGCCTCGCCTGGAGATGCATATTGCAACCATGCCTGGCAGTAGGAGAGAGTGTGCCCGACCGAAGTCGGCGAGACAAAACCTCTGACGCGCCTTACGACATCTGCGGCTGAAATATCAACCCGACCGGTTGACGTCTCCCAGGGGAGACTACTGTTTTGGATTTTCTCTCCGACTTGCCAAAGCCCGCAAGCAAAGAGTTGCAGTGTCGAGCAGCCAACGGAGGCACCTGATACGCTGTATGAGGCGGCCAGTCAAGGCAACCACATGCAGCCTTCTCCACAGGCCAAACACAACTAATGCAAGAACGCCTCAGAGATCTATGGTGAGCCAACACGAATCAAGAACCAGAATAAACCTATCCTACTGACTTATCTTTCAGTGGGTACACGCAAGAAGTGTCTCACCTGCGAGCTCTCTTGCATGGTGTGCGTACGACGCGGTCTCTTGGCATCAGGTCCATCGTCGTCGTCCTCGTCGTCTTCGCGGGCCTTTTGTTGTGCCCTTGTGCGGGCACTGGGATCGGGTTTGCCACCCATGTAATTTTCCAACAAATCGTGTCCTTCCTGCAAGTCACATAAAGGCAACGAGTGGAAAATAAGCAAGTTGGACAGTTCTTTGCCCTCAAATTCCTACCTTCGCCGTTGCCAGCATCGTTCCATGTTTGGCCATTTTTGCAGGCCCACTATTGCTGTCGTCTTGTCCATTCTCGTCGGTCAATGGTTCCTCGTCATCCTCCTCCTCATCAACACCTCCTGTCGGCTCGGTCGTGTCGTCCTCCTCATCCTCATCGCTACCAGCCAGGCCTTTGTTATGATCGGCGCGAGGGGGCACGAGACCTTGCGCTTCCAACAAAGTCTCCTTACGTTGATCTGAAAAGTATATTCATCAAATGCATGGCCAGGAAAATGTCCTGTGCATACCTTTTAGGAACTGAATGCCTTCTTGGGCAGTCTTCTCCATGGTCGACTGCCTGGCCACTTTGGCCACTGGTAGACCAGTTTCCTTATCGTGCTCATGCTCACCTTCCATTTCATCACAGTTGCAGCCATACTCGTATTCTTTGGCCTCCTGGAACGTGAATAGTCGCGTGTCTCGGTCACATGCCAAGACGAGTCGCAGACGATTTTGCCTCACATGTCCTTGCACTGGTGCTCACGCAATAAATCAAGCGACCACCCTTTTCAGACGCACCTGTTGCTTATTTACACTAGATAGCTCTACGTATGCTTCATCGACGAGCAACGCACAACGTGCTGTCAGACTTGCGAATTATCGCGCTGCTCGCGACCAGTCGCAAGCCACCCGCGATGTCGCAGCCCAGACAGACGCTTCGCCAAGACTGGCTTATGACATGTTATTTTCGTCACGTCTTATCGCTAGTTCTCTCATCTGTTCAGGATATCAGATATCTCATCTTGTCACTACGCTGAGACTCAATAGATCAGAGTGATCCTGCTGGACTGACAAAGCACTGGGCTGCACCTTACCCGCACAGTTCGCTGCATAGTTCCTTCCCTCTTCAACGAAGCAGGGGTCCCGTTATTGTTATTACCAGCACTCGCCATAGTCGATTGATGAGGGATAAATCACTCAAATATAGGAATCCACGATGTTATTAATGAAATCAAAGTCGCTCCAGGAACGTGAATTCTAGAAGGGAAACTGGCATTTTATGGACGATAATAAGCAAAGCGTCAAACAGGCCACTGATTAGATAAAGTCTGAGGTAGGTAAAACCGAAAAAACCAGCACCAGCACCAGCAGACTCTTCAATTCTCGACGACACTTCACGTCCAAAACAGTTCAAATGAGTGCCACAGTTTCACACCTTCTCTCCTCCACATCCTCTTTCCGCCATCCACCAGGCTCTCTGATTGTACGACTGACATTTCTCGTCACCAAGCGCGCACCTTATATAGAACTCGGGCACGAGACGTGTCTTCGTCATCGACGTGCCCAGACTTGTCGAAGCCCCCCGTCCTGTTCCGCCCGTGACATCATCGCGCGTCAGCAGCTCGAATGACTGCATCTCCATCTCGCTAGCTTTGAACTTGAAGCCAGTACTGTGTTCAAAGAACCAGCCCACTGAGCACTGCCAGGACCCTGTGCGCACAGCAATCGATACTGAACCAATCAATGCCCTCGCTTGGCGAGGAGGCATGGATCGATCCTTGCTATGCAACCATTATGCCCCTTCGTCTCTGCCGACCAATGGTCCTAGAAAACAAGCACTTAAACTGCATGCAGTCATTTGTGACCTGCAAGCACACGTCATTGCATTACTTCGACCCTCTACTTCATCCACTCCAGTCCAGATCACCCGCGCACCGTCCAATACTCTGCTTCATTCAAAGCAACTATACAAACACGATGACACAGCTCGACAGAGGCAACACACTCTACCAGTATCAAACATATCAACACATAATTGCTAACACAAACCTGAAACTAAGTATAAGCTGTTCTAAATTAGGCAAATGTGCACGCGCTGACTGGCATCGACACTCCTACACAATAAGTTATCAGGTAGCCATAACGATCGGGGAATGTCATTGAAAACCACAACTCTTTGTGAGAGTGATAAAACTAGGAGCACATCCAACTCTGCACAGGCTACTACACACGCTTTATATTATTGCGCCCACGTGCCATCTTAGTCAATATAATAAAGCAGCGCTAGGATAATTCCAAACCTGCCGTCATAAAATGAACTCTCTTTTTCGCCAAATTAGGCGTCGTAGTGAGGAGTCACGGGCTGCGTCAACTTGCACAGGTTGTCCAAGAATTTTCGCGGAGTGATGATTTGATCCGAGCCTAAAACACAAAAGACCCTTGAGCAACAAACAATGGCTTAGCTGCGACGGATTACACGTGTGCCTCTCATGCCAGGTAAATCATTTTGAATGCGTTTGGGTCCTGTTCATGCTCCCGTCCACATGACCATGACGTAATATAGCAAGAACATGAACATTAGAGTATACTGTCCTGTGTAGTCCACGACAGCCCACTTTCACAGACGATGAGTATTTCACGTTCTTTTGTTTAATCGTTGTACTAGCCATCAAAGGTTTACTTAGGTCAGGACAACATTATGCCTGAATAGCGAGCCAACCCTGCCCCATCGACGTCTACTTCACAGGTAAGTACACATATAGTGTACGAGGGGTGTTCAAAAAGTTCTTGCAACTGGCATATAAAATCGCTGCTCTTTGAATCTGATATGGCCGTTGACCTTAACATCTCAGAAGCCCCGAGCGTCTCAAAATCATGATTGGTTGCGGTATGAAGAAAATAATGCAGCAGTCAATCACCATGATTCCTACCCTGCCGCCTTGGTGGTGAATGTGTCAGTTTGCTTGTCAGCGTTGGAAACCAGGACAGAGTTCGATTCTGGCCATCAGAGACGGCGTTGAAGACACCAGGTGATGAGTGACTCACCCTTCACCTCTCTGAGGCCTCATTTGAGGTGCGAGGCTTTCGAATCCAAGTCTCTTCACGCGGCTTCTAAGCTGGGCATAGATACCCTCTGCAGCGTTCAGATGTAGCAGCAGAGACCTCACCCTAGCCACCCATTCAGTCCTTATTCAGTGAAGGCCTGACCCATTCAGTCCCAATAATGAGTATGGTAACCATGGCCTACCGGACTAGTATCATGCGCTCTTGCCGGTTAAGAAAGTGGCACCTGTCTTGGTCTATCTCTCACGCCATTTATCTTCGTCGCGCATAAACCAGAGGCACCAACTGCACCCTCCTTACCAATTATGACTTCCCACGACTTCCTGTCTTTCGTCACTTCGTACGCGCAACGTATTTCCGAGTAGGTCACACCTCCGACCACGAACACGATCAAACGGGGTCCACTATGTTGCACTTGCTGGCCACGTTCCTTGTGCCACTGTCCATAACGAGCACTAAAGGCAAACCAAATCCAAGGCATAATTACCACAGACCACAACACACATACCACGCCTTACCTCGTCGGTGCAGCACGCCCACCGCTGCTCATCACCGATTGACGACCAGCCAGAAATGGGAATTGTTTCTGATGCAACTTATCATCGATAGCATCCTCCATCAAATCCTTGAGGACCGGCGTCCAACGCGACACTTGATAAGTCTGCTCGCTAATACGCTCCTTGCGATTCGGCTGCCAAACCTTCTTCTTCCCATGCTCGGCCACAATATTCAGTCCCAAATAGCCCATATTCGTTATGGCTGGTTTATAATCCGGAATCGATATGCCCGCGTGTTGCAACAATTTTGTTACATTCTCTTCAGGAATGCCTAAAAAAAAGAGAAATCATAAACCAGTGAGCAGAAATTCAAGAAAAGAAAACTTGCCATTTTTGGACAAAATATGCAACAGGATTAACCGGATCTTATCATAAACGTCAACCGATGGCTCGATCAAAAGTGGAGTCAATAATTTCACGCCATCGCGGACGGGTTCGCCTTTCACATCGATGCCCGTGGCCAAATCCTGAAAGCACAGAGTCCGTATCAACCTCAAGGCAGGTTGGCATTGCTAGCATCTGCCCTAGATTTTCCGAGCATCCTAAACATGGCATTCCCAGCGCCTGTAGGCAAGACCCAGATACTAAAGGCGGGTAATTTTTAAAACTCAACTTTTCCCGCCACTCCTTAAATTTCAATTTCCTGTTAAACACGGCTCCTCGTTTTCACTAAACAACAACAAATACGGTCTCCCACTCTCGCTCGTTTCCAGCCCCGTGACGAGCACCCCACCAAAAGCACGCTTACCTGCTCAGCCTCACACAACTGTTTTACACCCGACTGAAATCGTTGCATGCACTTTTCGGCCAAGTGCAAATGCGTGCTGTATTTGTTCAAATCTTTTTGATATTGCGGCATTTTCTTAATTAAATTTGACAAATCCTTAATTCTGGTCGTTTCGGTAGCCAATCCTTTCTTGCCTTGCATGAATTTTTTCAAGCCAGCCGTCACTTCCCTAAAAAGTAAATTACTTTCTGTCATCTACCTTCCAATCACCAAAAATGGACTCATCCACAATCAATTGAGTATTTTGAGGACCTAGAGTAGGATAGAGAATATACAGAGAAACTGAGGATAAAGAGTAGAGGGGCAGGGAGGATAAAGAAGATAACTAGAGCCTAGAGGATACAGAGAGGGTGAAGAGAGGATATAGAACACATAAAACATGTTTCAGGAGGGATTGGATGATGATTCATGCCAGACTTGAAAAATCCGAGCTTCATCTACTAGCAAGAGAACATTGCCAACTGGTAAGTCCGCCTTTACAAAACCTAAAATTATAGTTTGTTCCCAAGTGCAAAAGAAAGCTCTCTGCAAAATATCAAAGGCGCCTGGCCAACTGGGCAGCGTCTGAAGTCTCAGATCTTTGAATTTTTGTGTCGCAAGAAGCCCGAGAGTATACTGCAGTTCTTTGCGAACTAGGTTTTCGGGTTTCGAATTTAAGCTTACAACACTTGGGTCTCGAGTATTTTCCTCAATAACCCAAAAAACCAAAAATTTAAAAATTCCCAGGACTTTACTCGCTGACCACAGCTGACCAGTTGGCCAGACGACTCTAATGCAGAGAGCTTTCTTTTGCACCAAGGAGCAAACAACATTTTTTGGTGTTGTCAAGTTCGAGTTAGAGGTTGGCGATGTTCCAAGTTAGCCTGAATTTTTTGAGAGCCCACCTTAATAGTCCCCATCTTACTGTGACACCACGGCGATATGCTCCATCTTACTGTGACACCACGGCGATATGCTTATGACGTAATTCTGACCACAAATCGTCATTCTCGTCCAACAATACTTCCTTCTCCACCGTCTCCGAGGACCCAGTCTCGTATCTGAACACGTCGTTCTCGATCTCCAACAAATCGAACGCCATCGCTTGAAACGTACATTCGTGCAATAACGGCGACACGCCATCAAATCCCCGATCCAGAATAAGTAACTGAGAACGCGCTTTTTCTGAACCCTGAAAAAGGAAAAATGCAGCTCAAACAAATCTCTTCCCTATCCCCCCGTCCGTTCCTACCTCGCCCATCGTCGGCTCATCAGCTTTATAGGCGTCCAATTTTTGTTGCACTAAATGCGCCAATTCCACATTCCGTTCGAAATCAGCACGATAGCGAATACTCGGGTATTCGCCCAATGTGGCGCAAACAGTGGCAATCTGCTCGGCAATACGTTCCATATTGGCTGTCAAACCGCCTTGTTTTTGTGGATTGTAGAACAACTGAAACGTCTCCGAACTGTCCAACGAAAACACCTGAAAATATTCATATTTCCTAGACTCGACTGTCAGCAATACGTTGTGCATTGTTCATGGACGAAACATCATCCCAACAGGCGATGGCCCCAAACCAGAGATTGGTACTATTGGGACCATATAAAGACCCCCTGACACACCCCGTTTGTCGAGGTGGACAATCACTCACCTGCGATTCATAAGGAGTGAACGCGATATTGATTTCTTTCAATGTCTTGACATATTTCGACGCCGTACTTTTGCACAATTGATTAAATAATTCGTCCGGACACGCTTCCGTAAAAAATACATGGGCCATTTTATACTGATGTTTGTTAGTGGATGGAAAATCAGCGATCAATTTTTCAATCGAATCTTTGGTTGGTGCGATTAAGTAGATGGCATCCAATGCTAATGGCTCGCGGCGTTTATTTAAGTCTTCAACGACTGAAGAATAAAATAATTGGTTTCGATGGTGCATGTGGTTAGCACGTGGGGCTGGGAATTCCAAAAGCACGGGTTCGAATCCCGGTCAAGGCCTAAGTTTTTGTTCGCGAAACATAACTGCACGCGATATAAATGCACGGAAAGGTAAAGGTCGCTAAACTTTGAAATCTTCCTGAATGTGAGAGTTATAAATTTATAGAAAATCAATATAAGAAGATTTACAGAACGAATATAAGAAAAAATACATCAAGTCTTTCAGCGGACGAGAATCGATCGATCAAGGTCTTAATCGATTAAAAACCACAATCGATATCTCACTAATTATTGATCAAAAGAAATCGTATTTTAAAGATCAGAGACACTATTCGACTGAATTTAACTTGATTAGATCAGATGAAAATCGATTATTAGATTAAAATCTAAATTGGCTAATTTTGATCAGCGGATCAATGATTAAATCAAAATCAAATCTGACTGATCAGCTAAGATGATAATTCGGTAATTATCGATCAGCCGATCAAAATCGATTAAAATTCAAATTTTAAAAAAGCCAACAATTACTTACTGGTTATTCCTTCATCCATAATCTGATGCATTTTGCAACAAGCGCTGATCATACGCATGGCCAATTTGTCCACGATCAATACGTTCCATGTTTGATTTTTGCCGCCTTTCTTCAATGGTCGAATCACTTCGTTAATTATTCCTTGAAAAAGTAGGACAATTTTAATTTCAGTCAATAACAGAATCAGCCAAAAAAGACTGAAAACTATTTTCCAATAATTGAGCATCGAGGGGACCTTTTTTTGCCCGCCCTTCAATTTTGTTCCTGCGACATCCTTTTCCCTTAAGCGCTTAGTGTAATGAGAAGTTTTTGTATCAATAATTGCTAGAAATCGTCAAGACTCATTCTCTAAGTGCACTGGCGGTTTGCGTTGGTCCAGCTTTCGGTCTTCTCGTTTTCTGCATATTTATAGAGTCGAGGGGCGCAAAACGAAATGGAAACGCGTTGGCTAAGCTAAACACAAGCCCTCGTGATCAATAGTGGCTAATGCACCAGGGATACCCGCCCATACTCGATCGTGCTCGCTCCCCCTAAGCTTCGTTCTAGCCCGAGGTAAGGCGGACACGACAAGATGGATAAGGCTAAGAGGCAGAATATATCGATCAGAGGAAAAAAAGGGTTGTTATTGCTCGACCTAGCGTACCAAAGTATTATCTCACTCCACCACTTCTATACACGCACGAATCGATTTTTTTAAAAAAAAGGTAGTCTCTGAACATATTTCATTCTATAGCTACATGCTAGAAAAACATTGCATCCGGGTTCACGAAGATACGATAAACATTGGATGACTACGTGCAAAACAGAAAATTGGCGATGAATGACCCGCATAGAGGAATTGACAAAATTAAAAGCATTTGTTTTAGTTGTGGAACTAGTTATTCGGCTGATTTACAAATGTCCCTAAGAAAATCGATTCTCCGACAAAATTTGAACTTACTATCTCCGACAACACGCTTCAATCCGCTTGCCATAACTTTTGTTTTTCAAAAATAAATTGCCGAGATACTCCTTTTTACTATCGCTAAATACGACTAGCCTGAAACTAAATATGTAAACATCACAGCAAATAGAGTCAGCGAAAAACTTTTGAAAAAACTTCATTTACAGGGTTTAAACCACAAAAAAATTTGTGCGAAACTTACCAAAATAGCTCGATTTAAAGATTTGAATGATCAAAGAGGAAAGACACCACAAAAAAAAATTATTTTACGATTGTCTTTGGAGATCTGAAATTCTTGTTCCAAAATGGAAAAGGGGGGCCAAAAATTTAGTGCCCCCTCTTTGCGACGCACACTAGGACAGGTACAAAGCTGCCTATTTCATTTTAAAAAGTTATGGAGGGAATTTTCTGTGATGACTTGTAGCGAAGGTAGTCAGTCTAGTTCAGTTTGTGCTGACGGCTGGTCGGTTCAGAAAAATTTATGGGATCCATGTTTTAAGGGTAGAATTTTTCGTGCGTGTATAAGTTGACATTGCAGCCATGAAAAGTTGTGGTTATTTTTAATAGAAATTACGGTCAAGATCAGGGCTGTTTTCTCGTATTCCCTGCAGCGCAATCTTTGCAGCGCAGTGCATCAATTCCTGATCTAAAATTCATCGAAACAGTATATTTGGGCTCACCAGAACTTTATCTGATTTGGTTGAATGCCGATACGAAATTTTTGACTGCCAGATTCTCCAGCCTGGCTTGTAAGTCTTATCAAATTATCAGCAGGTTTATCTTCCTCTATTCGCGCTCATAAGGACTATACGCCTATTTCATCCATTTATTGCTGTCCACCCATGCGACTGGCATTCACCCCCCCCCGTCCAACTGGCAAGTAACCTGAAAAGTATTTTTGAAATTTCCATGCGCGATTCGTATCCGTGTTAACGTCCTGTGCCAAGTGCCCACTTGTTGTCATTTTGGCAAGACATATTTTTGATGAATTTATTTGTATGACTTTCCTTTAAAGGCGATCTCTTAGTCACTGTCGTGGGCCGTCCCGTTTTACTGCTCCTTGTTGCCACCGATTTCTTTTTCGAGTGTTGGCTCAGGCCGATAAAACGGACGCCTTCTTATGAATAGATTGTAGACCCGCTCTTGTTTGTTGTCCACACTACCGTTTATGTACACTATGAACGGGGGGGGGGGGGGGGGGGTCTGGCGCAGCACGGCTGTCTTCAGGCCAAATAAAGGCGTCTTGCTGGTCTAGCATCATAAAAGGCTCTCTCGTGCTCGTTTACCAAATACGGTTTTTCCAATCACATCTTTCCTTCAGTCCGATGTTGGGTCAGGTAGCAGAAAAGTTTTTCGTCCTTCGTCGTCGAGGTCGACTAGTCATTGGCGTTTAGGCGAGGCAGGAGTCGAAGGACAGTTTGAACCAAAACAGACGACCTTGAGGAGTTTTGGGATTTGTCACATAGGAGCTCGCCATTTCACGTCCTTCTCACTGTGCGTCACTCGTAGGAAGACAGAGGCCGACTTATCTCTCTCTTCTATTTCTAATCACCTACCTAGCCACGTAGTGGAATGTGCTTTGTGGGCGGCGCTGGTGACTCATTCTTGTGCCTTTCACTTTTGCCCATTTTAGGCGAGATCAGCAATCCGTAAGTAATTAGGCAGCATTTCCTCCATTGACTATTTGTGGATCAGTCGAGTGTGGTTGGTTGATCGTGAGTGAGCATATTAGAAACGGGTTTTTTCAAATATGAGCGAACAACGGGAAACACCTGCCCCCGCGACGACAATGGACGAGACGACTCATACTCAAGCACCAGCTCATCAAACTAACGGCACTGCACCGCCGACGCAAGATTCAAATACGACGCTCACTCCAACTCCTGCTCCCACTGCCGACTTGGGTATTGAAGAGGAGATAGCACCGCCAGTGGTTCGTATGCGAAACCAAGCAGCTAATATGAACGGACAACAGGCCACTGTAAATGGACACGCGGCCATACAGCGCGGATTGGAAGTCCTGGCCGAGACAGAGGCCAGTCAGACAAATGAAGGTAAGGGTCAGCCAGGAATAGTGTCAGGAAAAGATTTTTTATAATTTGGAGATTTGAAGCCACCCTGCTTTTAAAAATCAAAAACCTTGGAAGCACCCGTAATGTCATTTCAGAAATATGCGGATGTGGATTTCAGTAAATGCAAAATTTTATGGGTCATCCCATATCACTATCATTGATTGTTTTGGGTAGCTAGTCGTGTTCATTTATCAGTCCCTGATTTGGACATGGTATTTTCTGGAGCGTGACCCGGGACAGTATCAAGGGTCTGATCTCCTCTTCATCTTCTGTGGAGACCCTGGAACTCTGCAACACAGGCCTCAATATGCTGTAGATCTCCAGAATGAATCAAGCGGATCTGATGAACCCTGTCACACCTGAAAAAGCTCCTTCAGATTAGCTCCGATGGGATTTGAAGGCCCCGCTGGGTTCCTGTGCAAATCCTTCTTCTGCCCGTCCATTTCCCACTGGCCCCACAGATCTCCAGAGTGAAAGATCAAAAAGA
This sequence comes from Mesodorylaimus sp. YZB2_4, assembly GCA_030248295.1. Classification (NCBI taxonomy): domain Eukaryota; kingdom Metazoa; phylum Nematoda; class Enoplea; order Dorylaimida; family Dorylaimidae; genus Mesodorylaimus; species Mesodorylaimus sp. YZB2_4. The sequence continues at coordinate 21,120 of JASANH010000327.1, forward strand.
TTTCAAGAACCTTGGAACACCTGAAAAAGGTCTTTCAGAACTGAATGATGCACCAGCCAAAAACAAAAACAGCACCCTTGCTTTTTTATGCCTTGTCACCCCCCCCCCCCTACATCGAGACATCACTTATGAGTCATCGTTGCTTTTAAGAAATCAAAAAATTGGATACACAATTGGACCACTTCAACAAATATTTGGATAAATTCGAGAAGAAAAATTCTGAATTAACTGACCGTTTGAATACATTATTGCAAAGTCAAAAAGAGGAACGAGTAAAACGACGCGCCTCATTTATGCAGGTATGTTCATGGTCAGGTTTTTCTGTATTGTTATTAGAGTTGGCCATCAAATATTTTTGTAGGTCTTATTTGGGCAGCTCTGCAGTGTAGAGCATGACAAAGTCCCTTATTTGGTTCAATACTCAAGGCAGATATGCCCCTGTATGATCAGAACCAACACAAGGCCCCAGTTGACCCCGCCCCATCACACACCCCAATTCACTTCCCTCTCAGCACTTTCAAGACCATTACACCACATTTTTGATCGCCTCCTGTTTTTGGGTTGGCCCATTTTTTGAAATGTTTTTCACTAAATTCCTTTTGACCGCTCTCTTTTCTATACGCCCTGAATTTCATATTTTTCAAATCGAGTACAACGACCAGTCGATCATGATAGTCTCATTATGTATATAGGTCTATTGTGACGCAAAACCCAGACACACGTTTACGATAATATTTTCGAGGGGCGGGGTCTGGTCACCATAGTTGATGTGTCTGGTGGCAAGTACTTGCTTCATGTTAGCCGTGCATATTGCGTGATAAATGTACAGGGCTATCACGGTCTGCAGCAGTGTTTCATGTAGTTTGGCAGTCCTGCTGAAAGCAGAGTCCGCCATGCCACGCCCACGCATGGCAAGCATCGACCTGCAAAAGCAGTCTTGGACTATCTAATCCATTTTTCAAACTTTCACACACTTCTCAAAGTTTTTTCTGCGACTAGCATCCTTAACTAAATCCTGTTCCCATGGGATGGTGAGTAGACGGAGAGGCAGTCGGTGTGAAAGTCTAGTCATAAGATTTTAGAAAATGATAGAATACTTTTGGAGTGAGTTTGAGACTAGTTTTTACGAAACTACTCTTCTCGCATAGACTTCGAGTTTGACTTACAAATCTATACGCACTGGTGTCTAACTCGAACCTACTTTCTCAAAAATTGTTTGTTTTCGCTTTCACTTTGAAATTCGTACAGTTCACAACTAAGGAATCGAGTTAAACGTGCCATTGTGGTCGAACTTTTTGGAATGCGTGCATGCCTCCCATCTGACACAGTAGCGCCGAATAGTGTGACGATTTCTCATCGACTGGAGCCAGTTTTTGTTGGTCTAAAATGGTTTCAATTTTATCAATTTCGTCTTTTACTGCCATTGAAAGTAAACTAGTCGACATTAGGGAAGTCTAGTCATTCGTGCCAGTCTCGGCCTGTTTCAGGGAGTGAAAGGATATTGTCTTATCTTTTATCACGTTGCAGGGCCTCTGGGCCCCGTTGCATAAAAGATACGACAAGTCAACTCAATAAGAAAACTGGTTTAAGCAGCAGTAACTGGCCTAGGAGTTTTCTTATTCCAAAAAATCTTCTTATCGCAGTACACGTGGATATATAGTTGTCTTATCGAGCTGACTTGTCTTATCGTATATGCAACGGGGCCCTGGGTAAGGCAAAGACAAAACGTGAGAAAACATTATTAGCAAAAGAGATTGCTTTGCTTCGCACTTATGCGTAGAGTGATGATAGGAGATGTGGGCTGGGATTGATTCCTAGGTCACCAGGGCAATCCAGGCTGAAGCATCCGTTCTGTCAATCATTTAATGTGCAAATGGCCTCTCGCCAACAGACGGCTGCCATAATCATTTCACTGATCAGTGCTATCGTAGGCAGATAGTTCTGTAAGGTGTTTTCCTGTTAGCCGTGCGCCTTACATGGCTTTCTCTCTGTTACCATGGGGCGGGAAAACTTAAGATATCGAGTCGTCTAAACAGCACTGCTGGCTGTCGACTTAAGCTGAAAGTATAGTTCGGTGCGATGCGTCAAATAAGCTTGCGATGCGACGTTTTAGGCACCTTTTTACATTGTCAGTTGACCCAAAAGTGTCGCATCGCACGCTTATTTGACGCATCGCATCGAACTATACTTTGGGCTTTACAGAGAATCTATTGACACGACACGGCACGGCTAACAGAAATAAAAACCAGGGGGTTCGCACTAAATATTCTCTGAATCATTACCACCTCACGCATGGCCTTTTTTTCACGCCTCTCTACTCTCCCTCTCATCTTAACTGGCACCCATCGTGTCGACAAATATTATACACTAGTCACTACTATTTTCGTACCTGCCCCACTTTACTGTGGTTTTTTCAAGAATTCAGTCTCAACTTAGTTTCAAATTCGTCTTTTCTGCTCGGCCTGACTGTCTGGAGGATTTATGGGCACTGGACACAACACAAGGGCACAGTAAATCTCGCGCACGCATGACCAAGCGCAATGCCTTTAGTGCATCGAACAGACCATTCTTTATGGTGCCTTGAACAAACCAGTTTTCAACACGAGAATAGACAAAAAAGTCGTGCCTTGGCTTGACTGATTCTTTATGCCTTTTGTATTCAATTTGGGTTTTCACTGTGGAAGGGTGGAAAAATGTTGGAATTTTTCTCAGAGGCTCGAAATAGAGATTATTTAGAAAAATATAAGACAGAAAAAGTTACACAATGTGGACTTGGTTGGCCGCGGACACGAAGCGGTATTCTTTTGTAGAGGCTGATTCTAATCCAAGTCTGATAGCCAGCCAGCGATCACTTTTGTATCAGTAGCTCATTTCTACTCACCTGCAGCCTGCATGAGATGCTTGCATGTAGCAGAATTTCTTCACGCCAACAGGACAGGTTCAACTTATTTCAGCTAAAAGGTTTTCAAAAAACTACTCGAATCTGTTTCAGGCATTTAGCTTTTATGACAGAGTAATATCAAAAAATGTAGCGAATTACAACCATGCAAAAATCGAATCGAATCGATGTTTGTGTGAAAAGGGGTTGCTCGATATTTTTCATAATAGATCACTGATAGAAAAGGGCTGATGCTGTGCTAGAAATTTGTCATAGTGCTGATGAAGTTTCTCGCTCTAAATCGTATACGAACAACCCAAAAAATTTTTTCTCAATCTGGTCTGATCAGGCGAGTTAACGCTGTCAAAAGGTGAAAATGCGATACTCATTATTTCGTTTTACGTCTCTATGATAAATTGACATTGCATTTTTACCGCAGCTCTGTTCGAACTCATCATTTGCTGATCAGGTCATAAAAAATTTTGGGGTTTACGGCACAAAATTTGAATCAAAAAACTTTGTCAGTGCACCATGACAAAATTCTGGCACCTAGCAAGTATGTTTTTTCGTCTACGCAGACTATAACCATGACTATGGTATGATCAAAATTGAGCAACCTGTATTCACAAAAATATCGATTCGATCGTTTTTTCGAATTCTGAAAAGATATGGTTATAATGATAAATTTTTTGATTTTCCTGCTTTAAATATAGAATGTTTCGAAACAGGCTGGAACTGGCTTTAAAAAACTTGACTAACTGACTAAACTTAACTTGTTTGGAATGAGTTTTACAAAAATCATCTCATCTAAAACAAGTTGAGTCTGCACTGTCAGATAGTGAGATCTTTGCATGCCACTCTGAGTTGCCCTTGAGAGATATGGCTTGTGCTGGAAATATCTGATGGGGATGTGAGTAATTTTATGTCATCTACCATTCAGAATCTCATTTCCATGCTGTAACTCGTCCATCCCCCTCATCGTAGGTTTGGCCCCAAAATACAATGCTTTCTTTGCAATAATTTGAACTGTTCGAGACTGGACTGCTCGATCCAGTCCTGTGGTTAATGTTCAGCAGCCTCGAAAATAGTTAGCAGTGTGAAACGTGACCCCTATAACAGATGTTATCAGGACTGCACTTGCCCAATGCATCTGGTCCATTGTTTCTGCTATGCTGATGTTACATGATGACAGTACAGTATGTGATACCACCCATGTATTGTGCTATGATCATCTGATCTTTGCCCATATATGATCAAAGAGAATCAGATGATCGCGTCTATATCCTTACTTATGCATATGATAGGGATGACAAGGCATGGTCAGCTTACTTATGGCAATGTCTACGTTACCATGTCAGTTTATTACCCATTCTTATTAGTCGGCCATCTTATCAGTCATCCAATACTAAATCAAAATCACCAACTGATTTTTGTTTCTTTCAGAGAGAAGAAGAATTGAAAGCGGAACAAGATAGTTTCGAGAGCCAACTACGTAGCATGTTCGCCAAATGCGCTCAAATGCGCCGCACATCAGCCCCTGTGCTCGATAGCGGTGTCGAAAGTGCATTAGACAACAGCCGACGAATTCGTGAAGGCACCAATGAGACGCCCATACTCGAAGCTAATGGACACGAAGAAGCCGAGGCAGCTGCTGCTACTAATTAAACACATTTGTAAATGTTCATTTTCCAATTTTTTGGTCAGTCGGTGCATGGGAGTCTTGAAACTTTTTTGCTAAATATCATATATTTAAGTATAGGAATATTTGTGCACCAGTGATATTGAATATTGACGCTGACTATTGGTGATTTGTATGACCGTGGACATAAATTGCGTGAAGTGAAATTTTTTGTGAGCAACATTTTTTGTAATTTTGCTGCGAGCAAAAGTATTTTATAAATTTCAGTTGATGGATCCTAAATGTTTTATGATGCATTGCTAAAATGCAAAGATATTCTGTGGTTTAAGGTGTGCTAGTTTCCTGGAGAAAATGCACCGAACAGAATCACAGTGGCAGAAATGCTGGTAAAACTCTTCCTAGTTTACTCATTTCAGACCTAACCCCATGCTGCCCTCCATTTACTCTTTGCCCCCTGTTTTACAACGCTATAAAAATGCTAATGCATTCCCGTTCATCACCTCTACCATATTGCATTGGCTAAATGCCCACGGGCATTTACAACCTTCACCGCACCCCAGGGCTGGCTGGTCTTGATTACCCGTGGCCCCGTCGTAGAAGAGGATGATTCAGAGACGACCCGGTTGACTATTATCGATGCTCTGTCGATGAGACGTTGACTCGTACTGATAAGAGGTGATAGCGTTACTCTAGGATTGCTTCATTATACCTGTAATATCTTATCACTGATAAGAAATGATAAGGGTCCTAGGAATTAAGAAGTTCTTTGAAGGGGATGAACAGAGAATAACTAAGCCTTTATCAGTGCAGGGCGAGATTAACTGTGCAGATAAGGTGATAAAGAGATAAGCTCATCGTCAGTGAAACTGATCAAATCAGTTCTCCTCTGCCTACTCCGCGGGGTCAAAAGTAGTAGTCAAAGGAATATCGTGAGGCCTGCGTGACAACTTATCACCGCAGTGATAACATAGGTTTTAGCGGTGCCGCAACGGCAACACTATCAATCGTGTGCCTGGACGTCAGTTGCCGGCTGCCGGCACTGCGTTCAATTTCCCGTCTCCTCTCCACCCTCAACCCCCCTCGAGACGTCGTATCATCATGGCTGGCACTGGAGCGGGGCAAACTGTCGATCATAGGATTACCTTTGGCCGAGTCTATTACGCTCTGGCAACATTTTCCAGCTGAGTCCATTAATGCATAATGTTTGAATTGCCGCCAGCGATGCTCAGGTGTGCGAGTGGGAGGTAACTGATAGAACATGGATAGGGGAGTGGGGCTCGGGGCTCGGACTGTTTCGATTGCGGGCATGAAAAGGCTTTTTGAAAAATGAAAAAAGATGTGCTGTCGAGATTTGTTGTATGTGACACGCAGGCCGGCTGGACACTCGGCATGCTGGAACGTGCGCTGGCGGCTTCGCATTGATTTTGCTGGATGAGGGCGGGTGGTCGCCCGTGGCAGGGCGCGCTATGGGAACGAGGAGGACAGTTGCCGGCCGCTATTCTAAAATGGTTGTTGGATAATATCTGCGCGCCCCGAGGCCGTCCAGTAGCCTAGTTGACAGCTCGGCGCGGTGGCCTCGGGGAGAGGCAGCCGGAAGAAGGCAAAAAGAAACGATCCACTTTCGCATCTTTATCCGCCTCTTCCTCCTTTTTCCTTAAACGCCTTTTCTGGAAGCGCTGGTCGGAAGATGGCGCGTCGATCGTGGTGGGAGGGGGAGGACGAAGATGGAGAAGATGCTAGCAAGGAAAGGACGAGCTAACCACCCGCGGGATTCACCAGCTTTGCTTCAACGGCGACAAGGAGGCTAGCGGACTGACGCGCTAGTCGGGCGTGCATAAAAAAGCCGGCGCCCCGATCGAGCAGCTTTCGATTCGGATTTCAGCTTATACGACGAGTACGCCTTGTCCAGCGCCCGCCGCGCGCCCGCCTAACTACGTCTAGTGAGTCGAAGGAGGACGAGCCTCTCGCTTCTTGCCTAGTAGAAACGTAGGTTCAGGAAATATACTAGTGCCTCGTTGCTCGTTCAACTCGCGGGGGTCTGGTAACGGCTGCCGCCCCTGCCCCCATGCCGCCGAGTTAGAAGAAGCCTCGGCTAACATACGCCACAGCCCAGGCGCCGACGGCTTCTCTCGGCGCCGGTTTCTTCCTTATGCCCAAGGCGCTTTACCGAATGCCAACTGCTTTCCTTCTTGCTCGCCCTTCGCTAATCGCCGCTGCACGCGTCAAAAAACGTCATCTGCCACCTGCAAATGGAGACCGGATCAAATAGCTGCCCCTCCATATTCATATTAGCCACGCTTGACCCACTTGTTGCCTCTGATTCCATCCCCCTTTTTATTGATGGCACTCGTTTATCACCTATTATTTATTTTTTCTAGATTTTATCGCCCCTTGATATATGCCTTCTACGTTTCCTCCTCCCCGCTCTGCCCGCCCTCCCACTCGCCCACAGCATTCTTGGCTAGTCTCGCGTGAAACGCCAAAAAGATTGCCACCATGCCAGTGATAAGTTGATGATAAGTCTGCAAGAACCCCACGGCTTCGGTCTGGTTTGTGCCTGACTTTCGAAAAATTCTGATCTCCAAGCAATCTTGTCAGAAAAAGGCTTTTATCTTGGAATTGTATCACTTAGCTACTGATAAGCCTTGTTTTCCTTTACTTTTGTGCGAAATTTTCATATTCGATGCATATGCGCATATATTTTTAGGTTCAACCAGTCGGGATCGATTTGGTGGGTGGTGGAATATTAGCGAACATGAGTCAGATATCAAACAAGTCATGATAATTCCCCTTTTTATCAGGATTTAGTATTTTTTGGTCGGCGAGGCGCGAATGCCATTTTCGCAAAAAACTTGAATCAAAGAATTTTAGCCAACCTTTTGCGCTCACCCCGATTTGGGAGTGAACACGAACGATTCAAGCTTAGTTAGCAGCGCTGGCCTCGATTAAAGTTCATGTTTTCATTGTGTCCACTTGAGCATGCGGAGGTGCGGCGTTGAAAATAATGCGATTAGCATTTATCGCCGCCGCCGCCCAAGTCGAATGCCGAGTTCAGCGTCGTCGTCGCCGTCGTCCAATTGCTCGTCATCAATTAAAAGTGGGAAGCCTCGATTTGGTGGACATTTTACTCAATCTGCATAATCTAACCGACTCTTATCACCTTATCACTAAATTATCTTGTCACAATTCGAAATTGGTAAAGACGAAAAGTGATCATTTCTCACCATCTTTTATACATAATTATTCTTATCACTTATCATCTACGCAATCGAAAAATCACGATTCGATCTTGTCTTTATCATCGAACAAGAAAATCTCGAACTGGTCAACGGCATACGCTCGTCAAAAGTGGCCTTTACTCGCCTTCTGGCACATAGCTAGTCTTACTTTATTCCTCCTCTCGACAACGTTGGTCATGGCCAGTTCGTCCTCGGCAAGCAATCAGAAGTCCATGGACGAACAAAGTTTGCACTCTGACGACCCCTGGGATGATCAAGAAGATAAGGCCTCCTTATCAGATTCGTGTCACAGATACGACTATTTCTTATCACCCACCTCCTCCTCAAATATCGTCCGCCGTTCAGTGGACTCCGTCTCGTCGCCTTTCTACGCCGCGCCCAACCCCAACTTGGACAACGTGTTCGCCGTGTGGTTGCGGGCCAGTCGATACACGGGGGGCACGTGGGCAGCGTTCGAGCACAGGAGCGATGTGGTGGACGACAGCGAGACCAGTTGGCCCTTGCAACGCCCTCGCACCCGCCATCGCTATCAGCACTATCGCAACGTGCAGAACACTCGCAAGTGGCAGGCCAGCACAACGCACCCATCGACCACGATCAGGGTGGCATCGGCCCGCGTCCGAGCCTCGCTCTCCTCCGCGCCAACCCAGCAGCCGAAGGTGTCGTTTCGAAAGAAGCCGCCGATGGCGAGGAAAGGCTCGAGTCGGGTGTCCTACCCCCAGTGCAAAATGTTCGACGAGGGGTGCATCGACGAATTGTGTGCACTCGACGTGGCCAAACGTGTTCAAGAATTAAGGAACGTTTATGTGAGAACGAATATGGCTCAACGGGAGCCATGGAATGAGTCAGGCAGCAATACCAATTCGACTTACACCAATTTAACATTATACGAATTCTTCGCCTTGGACGTTCAAAAGGATTGGCAATTAAATCGACCCAGTGTTAGTCATTTGGCCGATAACCTGCGACCGTGCATTATATCGGACCCGTTTCGTACTAGTGATAAGGCCAACACCAGTGCTCAGTGTCGGACGTGTTACAGGAAAGTGTTGACTAGACTCAAGAAAATCGATTCACAACACGAGGCTTTTTCACAATCGGTGCTATCCATGATCGATTGCGAACCCGATAATGATCTGGAACGATTTTCGCCTACTTCCAATTGCTCCGAATGCAAGGTACGTTCCGAATGCTCTTATCACTATGTGCCCTTTAGTTCTGCAGTCAAGCTTGCATCTGCTTATACGACAAGATTCTGTGCTTATCAGCTGATCAACCATCAGATTACCTAGCAAATTTTCTGCTTATCACTGAGGGATCGGTTTTCGATTGATATCACCTGATAGCCTATCAGATATCGACGGACTCTCATGTTTCACTAGAAGAAACGAGGGTATATGCAAACGAAGATGGAGGAACAAAGGGCGGGGATAGGTCAGCTCTAATGAAAACCAGCTCGATCAATCATGGCTTGGCAGCTTTCTGACGTAGCTGAATGTTATTGACTGGATTTGAAAAAGCTGATTGTAGCTGCTGACAAAGTCATGAGATGTTTATCACTGATCAGCAGAATATTAATGAGGAGTCGGGATGTTGTTGATCGTTATCAGAGTCATCTGAGATGAAAATCGGGCCTTATCATATTTTAAATTGGTGGTACGAGGTGAATTCGCATCTTCTCACCCTTCTTCCGTGTTATAACTTCCTTGTCACGCTTCTTGAGTTCCTATCTTGTCAGGCAAATTTTTTGCAGTCTTATCGACCGTTTTACCAGCCGTCGCAGTCTTCATTGAGCGAACCTTAAACTTTTCCTACACTCGTAGTTTGTCGCATCAGCTTATCACAACCTTATCAGAACTGACAATTGCCCTCTTATCACCAGTAGTTAGGGTTTCTTTCTCGCCACCCGTCGCGTGTCTCCTTATCACATCTTATCTGACACTATGCGACATATCTTTGGAGAGTGTCTTGTGGTCAGTGCTCGTTTGGCGGCTCGTGTCATTGCTTCCTCCCCCGCGCGTGTTTTTTTGCAGTTGGTGCTCTCGTTTTTGAGCTGTTCTCTTCGTTTGGGTTTGTTATAACGTAAAAATTGATCGATCTCTTCTGTGCGAGTCTCCATTTGAGGAGCGATGTGTCTGGCTCGGTACTCATGTGCGCTAGGCCTGGCATCTCGTTTAGCCCGTTTACAAATGACCTAGGCGAGCTACTCCCCCGAGAGGGCGCCTCCTCGTTTGGCAGTTCTGGCCAACGAGTAGGCAGCCAGCACCACGGAAGTATTCAATGCGCTCATCAGACGCAAGCCACATTCACTCTCAATGCCCTGAAAACTTGTGTTTGGACACTTTTTCCATCTCTAACAATACTCGCATGCTAGCAGACGGCAGGAAGCGTGTCTCCTTCGTCTGTCATATTGCGTGCTGAGATGAGGAAACGGATGACGAGCATTAGGAAAAAGCATGTCTGGATTTTCCTTAATTCAATGCACTCTACTCGATTGTTGTGCCACTCGTGGAAAACTAGGATCACTTTTTGGGGTTGATGTCAACAACATAATTCAGTCATCCCTTGGCGCGCTGTGATTGGTTGTTGACCCGTAAGTCCTATCCTCGCACCCCTTCCCCATTCGACCACATACGGGCCTTCTTTGCACTAGGGACCCTGTTGGGTCGTTCTAAACACCTTATCACCTGCTGCTCGTGATAAATCCGATTTATCAGTGTTCCTCCCACTCCTCCCCCGCTCAGCTTCGTACTCGCCGCCTGACATTAGGCTTGTCGTCTACTCGATCGATGCCCATGTGATCGCCTGCGCTCTTGGCAGGCATTGTTGATCAAGCCTCGGGCCAGTCGCGTCTCTAATCCCACTCAAATGCCATCCATTCTTTTTCGGACTGGTCGGATTCTACTCTTCTCAAATTTGCATTTCTACTCATTATCTTCTCTTTTGAAAAACTTTTTCCATTGACTTATTTTTGACTAGGCCACCCCCCCCCCCCCCCCCCAACGCGATGTGGTATAGGAGAAGGGAGCAAGCTAAGGGCTACTTTAACGAGCAGCAGATGAGGCTGCGAGGAGAGGTCCCTCAAAGGGGTTTGTGTAAGTTTTACAATCTTCCATCTCGAGTTTTGATCAATAGGAAAAAACGAGCTATATGTGAAGCATGATTTGAACTTTTTCTTCATTCTTCCGAGGATAGGCTCCTCGTTCATTAGGCTCCATTTTGATAAAAAAAACCGCTCGCCCGTTGAACAGTGTAAAACGTTGCTCGTTACCAGACCCGTCCCATGCCATATTGTACTCTCGCCCCATAAATAAAACTGTAATATGCACAGTAAATTTGGCGTAAGCCACAGTGAAAAGTGGTCTTTGATATTTATAACCAGAGTGTGCTAATGGCGTGCAGTGTAAAGTGATGCTGCCGATATTGTAAATTAGGTCTTATAAACTTGGGTATACAAAATGTAAAGCATACTTTTGGCACGACCGAAACAACACATAGCTGATGCTCTGACCTGACGCTGCGACATGTCAATGCAGGCACGCTACAATAGTATCAGAGGCAAGGGTTTGATTCCCAGTCAGGATTCAAGCTAAATATTTTTTCTTTTGTTGCTCCAGCTGAGAATATCTTTTGCAATTTGTTATACAATATTCGAGTGGGAATAGTTACTTTACACTGCTTGCTGCGATGGGAGCACCTTGGAGTGGTCACCGCTAGTGAAGTGACTTGTAAAATAACACTCTCAAATTGGAATGTGATAAAGGAATAAAAAAGGGGGCAGTGCGATTGTATGATTTCGATTGTTGGAAGTGCGCGTGTGCGATGCGCCGATGTAATCGTATTGGTTAGATGGCAATATAAAGGCCAGCAATTACTCTATTGTGCGCCATAAAAGGGCCTGGGCGAATTGGGCGCTAGTGCAGCTAATTGAGCGGATCGATAAGAGTGCAGCCTCGTCGTGGGGGTAACGAGAAAAGCGAACGGGTCCCTCGACGTCGGACCACATTGCGCTAGGCTCGTTAAGCGGATGCGAAATTCTATCACGTTCGGCGTTCGGGCGCGGTTTTGAGCCTTTCGGGCTTGAAAAGGACGAAATTCGAACCGATGCCTTTTTATAAGAAAGCCGCCTCGCAACTAATTGACATGGCTGCTCCTGTTGGTATTGCGTGAAAACGGATGCTTATATATTCGATAAACGAGACCTAGATTCGGTTTCCCTCTCCCCTTCACCCCCCCCCCCCGCCCCTAGCCTACACCATACCTGCTTTATGCTCTTCACGAGTAGCGAGCATGCTTCTTTGGCCGAGTGCAGTTCTCTCCCTTCCTTACCCTCTCCTCAACCCACTCCACTCAGTTTATTAGGAAACGTGAAACTATGCTTTCCACTGAAAAGAGTCTCGCCTGCTTTGCTAGCCTTCATAATACACGCGTGGGTAGATGAGACAAAGGTCACGCATCGTACTACACCTACTGTGGACCTCACGTGACTGATGCGCACAAGAGTCATGCACACTTTACACTATGCTACAATTACGCACTTTACTTTGCTGACCTTTTAGAGACACGCAATGGGAGGGCAGCCAATTCAACCCGATCTTCAATTTCCCACACATTTAGCTTTTCTTAGGAGATCAAACAAGCAAATGACAAATGTGCGCTTCCGTAGCTTATCAAAATTCGAATGCCATCAGCACTAGTCAAGTGATAATCACCCAACTGCCTTCCACACCCATTTTATCAAAAATAAAACCTGTTAGCTTATCAGCTTATCATGGCTACAAAACTTTCGCTTTTCAGCTGTGGTATAAACGATGGTTGTTGGTCATATTTAGCGATATCTGGAAACAAAGACCGTGTTTACAATGGTGCCATTTAGCCGAACTGGCTTGTCCCCACTTACAGCCAGTACGAAAAGCAGACTATGCAGGATTGCCTTCTTTCCGTTGTACAGGTAAGAGAACTTACTTCCAGATTTACAAAAGGGTAAGATGAGATAGGATGTTGGTGCTGATAAGATATGTGCTGTAAGATATGAGATGGTGTGATACTGTATAAATGAAGTGATGCTGTAAGCAATGTATTATCTCATTGTCAGCTATAACACTGACGATATCGATTATCACTGCCTTATCATTTGTCACGTGTTGTTCCTTTATTACATAACATATCAGCAATAATCTACTATATCATATCAAATCAAATCATAGCATATCAACGATTTCTCACTGTCAGTTTTTGAAGGACTGATTTGTTGCAAGAGTTTCAAGAGAACAGCTGCTGTGACACCTTACCACCTGCAGGATAGCCTAGGATGCACCATGAATAGCTTCCAGCAGGAGCAGGTGCAAGGATATGTCATCAGTGAAATGGAATTTCATGCATAGGTCGGGATCAACCATTTATAAAATCACTTCAAAAACGTTATCAAATCCGCTTGCTCTATAACCCTTATTCACATATAACGATGATGATATAATCCGAGTATATCTGTTCTTCCTTATCAGTAACTAAAAACTGGTTATATCTTGCAAAAACTCGATAAAATAAATTATGCCTTGTCAGTAAACTTTAAAATCTACAGCAGGTATCTCCATAGTGAGATAGGATCACCACCGACGAGGCTTCACTGATTTCTTGCTTATCAGCTCGGCATTGAGCAGTACATGGCTTATCAGTGATGGAGTACCGCGGTCTCGCTATATTTAACTGTTATCAGTACACTGTCTACCTTATCACTTTATCCGTTTCTCTTTTCAGACCCCGAAATTTCGACCCTATTGGCTGGAAATTCCACGTATGGTCCGCCCTGCGATTGCGTCCATCCATGCGATGCAGAGGCCTACACCAAACATTGGCGATGGAACATTAGCGGCGATTCAGAGACCCGAGAATTTTGTCGTGATTATGTTAAACTGGACAAAAGTGAATGTCCGGCCAAGAAAAGTCCAAAAAAATCATCTTCATCTTCAAAATCAAAATCATCAAAAAATCGATCGAGTACAAAAGCACCAAAAAGTAGCGCAAACACTTTTCGACCAATTTGGTTTTTTCCATTCGTAATCAGTACTAGTCTCAATTTACGATTTTGTGTCGCATAAAATCGTGAGATCGTGAGAGAAAATGCATAAAGTTCCAAAAAGTTTTGAAGAAAGGGACCATTTCCATATTCGGGCGTTGAGGGGGGCAGGCGAAGGCGGGATAAATGGCCGTCCAGGCGGAAAGGAGGGTTGCCTTTTTTGATGGGAACGTATTTTGCATTTGTCAAATAAGTGGATGCCATAATGTGGAATTGAGAAAAAAGCTTTTTTAGGCGAATTGCATCTCGTTATAGTGAAAGTCGATTTTTGGGGGGCGTGAAAAGGCGCTCGTGTCGCCCATTCCATAGTCAAAATTGTGTACCTCTTGGGGGTCTGTTGGATAGTTCTATAGTAGCTATAGTTCTAGAATATGGACTAGATATTTCTTAGTTTCGTCTATAATGTGTGCTATGGGATAAAGGAAATCGATTTATACATTGTTCTTTTTATTATTCGGATTCGCACGTTTTAGTGAGTTACTTATTTGGAAATGTTTGTTTATGGGCGGAAGAAAGAAAAATAGAATGATTTCTGCTGACTCAAAGAAAGTGTCCATAGAAAAAAAACATTCTTGTCTTAAAATGGGCCAAAATTTTCGAGTTTATACAAAGAAAAAGGATTTATATATCTTAGCATAGTATTGCAAAGTATGCACACTTCAAATAATTTTGACTTTGCCACCAAAAAATCATGTGTGCGATCCACACACATGTCACAATAAATATCCATGACCTCGAATCGCCCAAATTATTGCACTCGGCCATAATATGGCCACCCTCAGCAGATAGAACTGTCTCCCTGCAACAGCTATTTTGACAAGGGGCCATCCGGAAAGGTCGACCGCACAAAATCTCGATTTTTTGACCCCCTCCCCCACCTGACCGCATTCCGACCACTTATCGCGAACTTCCCTCAAAAAAGGTCGACCTCTTTAGCCATACGCCCCCTCCAAACGTAGGTTTGTCGAATGTTTCACCTTATGCTTTCTTGAGCTTGAGAAGAGCTTGAGCTCTCTTTCGAAGCCAAATCTTTTTTTGATTCATGGAGCAGATTTCTATCATATTAGCTGGCCAGCAGTCATAATATGGTAAGCGAGGCTGTGAGGTGACTAGGGATAGGAGGGGATCCCAATGCCGTCGGGATTTGACCCCTCGCAGTCCTGATCCTGATCCTGACATTGAGGCATCGGGATTCTGCATATAATTATGATATGCATAATCACGGTTGGTACACTCTGATCCATCCTACCTGCGATGTGATGAAGAGACAAAAGCAAAATCGGCTAAAATCGATGATGATAGCAACACTGATTTTACGATTTTACTTAGCACCTTGCTGGATGACCATCGAAACTACGAATGTACTTGGCAATTGCAGCTTATTTCTAACGACTGAAACTTGATCCGATAAAAAGTTAAAAAAACCTGGATGACTAAAGTGTGCTTTAGTGAAAAAAAAAGACTCATCTCCTTCGTGTGTGCAAACAATGTACGACCTCAAACAAAAAATCCCGATCCTCGAAAAAGGTGATCCCGACCTATCCCTAGAGGTGACCAGCTCGCACGGCAGGTTCCCTGTGTCTTCACTGTGAGCACCTCCACACGAGGGCATACTGGGTGAGAAGGGGCTCAGGCTTAGCTTAGGGCCCTACCCGACTGGTGTTCGAGGACAGTTTCCCAATTCTCTGCTCCTTGGGTGGGTGTTCGCCATTTGACAGTAGCAGGGGTGTCGCCCAGAGCCAGAATGTCCAAAGCCAGCGACAAGCTACTTAAACTGCCGTCCTCCGTCGGAATAGAACCTCGGCCTCCCAGTCAGGGTTGAGGGCCAGCAAGGCGGATCAACGCCTACCAGCTGAGCCATCGCCTCCCAGCTTTTCCCTTATGGATCAGATGCCATTCCATCAGGAATAAGAGTCCTCATGAACCCAGAAAGCATCGTCGAGAATGAACGACCGAGAGAAGACAAAAAGTTTTTAAGGTTTGAACGCGCACTACTGGTGAGGATAAAAGGTGTTTTTAGCCATCAAAATTTTAAAAATTTGCTGCGGTCGACCATTAACCGCTACCTCTCCACATCCCGACTGCACCTGATCACTTTTTGCTAACCCCTTCTCCTTTCCTAGGCTGCGGTCGACCTTTATGGGTGAATGGTCCCCAATCTTCTTGAACGATAGTTCAACTTTTTATGCATGAAATCTGCAAAAATTATAGCTAGTTTCGTCTAATTTCAAGAAGAAACGACTCCCAAAGTTTCAAGAAACGTCGACGTTAGATCGCGATCACAATCTTTTTGAAAACGCGCACACATTTTTTAAAAGATTTTGTGCATGCAATTGAGCAAATGTTGAAAAAATTTGACAAAATCTCAGAAGATGCTCAGAGCTCACAGAAATCGATTTCGATTTCAGTACAAGTGAGTCGTTTTTCAAAATTTCTGTGGGCTTCTGCCCGTTTTGCCTTCTAAGCAGGGCTGTGCGGAGACCAGCACACACAACAGGGTCCCTCCGCATGTCTGCACCTCCACGCTAGACAGGACACCGACCTCCCCCGACGATGGTGGCGAGCTTTGAACATTGTCGACGTTCGACAGCCGAGACTGTCTCCTCGTTTGGCTTCCGTTTCTCCACTCGGAGCGCCTCGATGGTAGCTGGGTGAGTCACCCACGCCCTATGGTTCGCAAAACGGTCGCCATCACCAGGGATCGAACCCACGACCAGTCCAGTCACTCGCCCCAACCAATACGGAGAGTATGTAGCGTATGCTACGTACGCCTTACCTTGGTTACCCCATTTTTTAATTCATTTAGTGCCTTGCGATTGAATTTTTAAAATACCCATAAAATACCTTAAAATATCTGTACCCTTCATACTTGTGAAAGTGAGTGACTTAAACAAACAATTATGGGGGGGGGGGGGGCTAAATAATTCGTGGACCACGGACTAACCACTGCGGCCGCCTAATACAAGTAAGTCGGAAATGACCCCAGGCCGGGTTGGGTCAATTTTTAAAAGATCGGATCAAGGTGCAATTTTGCAACTCTTACTACAGTAATTGCAATCACATAAACTTTTTTACTGTATATGTACAATGGCCCAGGAAGGCCTTTTTCAAAATATCTGCGCTTTTTGATTTTTGATTGATATCTCGTTAAAATGAGCGAACAGGCTGAAATCTCCACACACAAAAAATCAAAAGTTATTTTGAAAAAGGCTTTCTCGAGCCCCGTAATACTGTATTTGCTCGAAATTCTCCTCCCCCTTCGAAATCCTCCCCTTCTAATAATTCTCCCCCGTCTGGATACCGATTGAACTTTATTTTCCCCCGTGTGGGAACCATTCGAAAAAATTTCTCCCTGGGTAGAATTTCGAGAAAATACGGTACGTCTTAAAAAATACAGGTTTAGCAGAATTTTAGCATGCATGCATTAGCCCAGTATTCCCAGGTTTTGTTTCCGCGTAACTGCCAAGAATGTGAGATCATGTAGATGTGACCATAACCAAATTTTCTGACCAATGTCTGTGTAGGCCATTACTGAGAAAATTATCAACGTCCTCTTAGTAGCAGCTCCGAGGAATGCATCGGACTAACTGTGGTCTGACGAGTCGCGAGTCGACCATAAAGTCTGAGTGAGCTATAATTTCTAAAAAGGTCTTGATAGGATTAGAATTTCATTCGATTCCTGAGTACGAAGAAAAAAGTTTGTAGGTATACCTGGCTGGTTCACTGCGCAAACATCAAAATCTGCAGCAATAATAACTCCCTTGACCATATTCATGTCTGCTGCTTATAACAATTTTGGTCACCTGTGGTCAGAGACTTCAGCCTTTTTGCTCAGCTTCAGCCCAGCTAGATTAGGTAGGGTCGGGCCCCGACGGGCTGAACCTACCTAATCTAGTGTGTAGTCGTGAGACTGCGGATATTTTTGACTATCACGAGTTTCGCGAGAACTACTGGGGACCCCTGAACTAGTTCAAAGTTTTTTGCGTCGTGGCTCCATAAAAGTACGGCTTTGTATGCAACTGGGCGATTTTTGACCCCACTCTCGCACAAAATCGTTTTGTCACTGACGCCAAGCGAGTCTCAACCGAAGTTGTATGGACAGAACTGGGTAATCGATTTTCGATAAACACTTCCGAAATCACCAAAACGCCATATTTGGTAGACCATTAGATACCGCAGCACAATTCAAATTGAATAACTAACTAGCAAGAGCGTATTTGAGAAGTTTGATCACCCATCCAAGAAAAAATCAGAAATGGGTTTTCAAAACCTAGATTCGATTCTCTGACGTGTTAAAAACCATTTTGACGTCTATCGCCAGGCAAAGGCACACATGAATAAAAAGTTAGCATCCGGGGCTACTCGATCTGAAATTTAACCCAGCTCAACCCAGTCCCAAGCACGTGCCTTTTTTAATTCGACCCAAACTCAACCCAACTTTGTTAACACATGTATTCAGTTTTGAAAAACCAATTTTCATTCTTCTCAACCATTATAATGGTTCATTTAAAATACTCTGAGCCGTTCCAATGGCATTCGCAAGCACTACAATTCCGCGGAATTGAAAAAATTTTACAACCCCCGCCGTACATGTACAGTACGGCCCCTTGGCTGCGTCAGCACAGGAATGCCAGAACTCATGATCAAAATCTAAGGAAAATCCAGCTCAATTCGCATGCATTCCCAATACAAGGAATTTCCAGACTTTATTAGTATTAATTACAAAAAAAGCACGAAATACCTTTTCCAGCGAATAAAGCACGATCAAGCATCGAAACTAATTATTAATAATACATCTTTCTGCTTTGATCTCATTTAATTTTTAAAAACAAGCGTTTGCCGAAATTTTATCATTGATACTATCGATTTCTCTTTACATTGATTAAGTATACTGAAAATCATTAGTCGACCGCAAAAATATCCTTCATTTGAATATTTTTGGAAAACCTCATTACAAAAATTTGATCGCTACTCTGATCAATTTCTCTTTTCGCCGCTACACCATTTTCGATGGCGTCACACTGCGTTTCGCCGAAGCCTTGGCCTTAGGCGCGGCAGTAGCAGTCTTCGTTTTCGACGAGCTCGTCGACGGCTTTGGGGTACTTTGTCCGGCCGATGTGGACTTCTTGATTTCCTCACTTCTCTTGGATAACACTGACTTGGATGGCGTCACCTTCGATGCAGATTTCTTTGACACCGATTTCCCGCTTTTTTCGATCCAGTTTTCTTAGGCGCCTTCTTGCTGCCCATTGCCACTACGCTTAATTCAACAGGCCCAAGTTTTTCATAATCGTCGTCCTGCTTTTTCTCGGTTATGACTTCTTCGACGGCAACTTGGTCGGTCATTTTCTGGGCGGACCAGTTCTTATTGCGTTCATATTGTTTCACCAATTCAATGGTGCCCATCATGAGCGTCTTGAACTGCTTGAATACGTCTACCTTCTTGAACAACTGGTCAGTGTAGACGTACAGTCGGTGGCGGCAAATCAAACGAGCAAAACCTTCTGGGTTCACCCGCCTGCGACGGCTGTAGGCCTGCAAGTTCAAGGCCAACACCAACAGAGTGGGCGATCGTTGAACCCTAGCCGAGCAGTGGATGGCGATACCGGGCAGGTTGCGCTCTTTGTGCTGCACCATCTGCAGTTCCCCGCTCATGCACAGATGGCGTATAGAGTACGGAGCCGCATTATCACTCCAGTCATTGTAGTGCAGCAAATACATCTGAAAGCAACGGCCATACAGCTAGTTTACGTAGACAAGCTTGATTTTTCTTACCCTACGGGTCTGGTTTTCAAAAGTGACGTCCAGATCGTACAGAGCGGCGTAATATTTCTGCCAAGTTCTGTTCGTTTTCAAGGTGATTGACCGAACCTTTCCACCCTTTTCTTCCAAACTCTTCAACCCCGAATCGACTTTGTTCCAGTACAATTCGATTTTAGCATCGTCTTTTTCTATTATCTTCCCAACGACAACGATCAAGCCCACCTGCAAAGCAACAGAGAGATAAGACGATAGGCCACCAAAAAAAACACACTCACATTTTCTTCCCAGCAGGCCAGCATGTGATAAAAAAGCACGTCTTTCGAAGGAGCCTGGGACAAGAGGATCCTCCTACCATAAAAATCTCGCAGTTTGTTCATATGCAGACAACCTCGCATGCCTTCGTCGATGTGCGGATCTTTCAAAGTATAGTGCGTCGTGGAGTACACATCTTCCATGCCCTTACAGTACCGCGAGTAGGGCACTCTGACGGCTTTGCCCAGCTCGCGCTGTTCTTCTTCCAAAGCTTGAACCTCTCCACATATTTTGAACGACTCTCAGCATCGCTATAAGCGGCCAAGACTCGTTGCTGATATTCCATCATCTCATCTGCGCATGCGATCCCGTCGTCTTCCTCCAACACAGCGTCGACCATCGGGTCTGCAGTGAGTGTCGCCTCAAACTTCGCTACTTCTTCCAGAGAGAGCCTCTTTATGCCATCCCGGACTTTCGATTTTGTCGAGTCACCGTTGCGTGAAAAAATAAATGAAGAGGGACAAATAAAAAAAGCTTACCTTCAAGCTGACTTTTTTGACGTCGTCGGCTGCAGCGGCCGCGGCGCCAGCGGTAATACTCAAAAAAGACGCAGCCGACAACACCAACCATGCCGGTCACCCCTATCACACTTCCTGCAATTATCAAACCTGAAAATTTGACACACGAGCAATCAAAATTCATAACTGCGAAAACAAAGATCATTCTCACTTTAAGTGTGGTCAATCGACGGAGTAGTTGTCATGAAAAAAGACCGCGTGCTGTTCCCGTAAAGTGGGATCAACGGAGTCGTGCTGTCTGAAAAAAACAATAATAGGACTAAAACTAAAAACAAAAAATCCTCACCGTTTCCATCTCCTTCAGTCGAACTGTTGGGACCGCACGTCGTGTTAACCGTGTCATTTATTAACGGAACGATGACATACAGTAGTCGTTCAAAATGTGGCCACACCGGGTGAACCTGCCACTCATATTTTGCGTCGTATTGCATTGAGTTGGTGGCGGATTCTCGGACTAAAACGATGACTTTTATGGCTATAACGTTACATAGGAGAGAGGGCATTCATTGCTTACCCAGGTATCGTTCCATCACCAGTAATGCCTCCGAAAACCAGACGACTCATTCGATTCGGGTGTCGTGTTGCATTTGCGAAGACGGGACCAATCAGTGCAGTTCAGAAAATAAACTAAAAAAACAGACTCATACGAGATCTGGCGGACAAAGCTGCTTTTACTTACTCAAGTTGGAACTGATAAGAAAACCGCCGAGAAAAAACTGCGATGCCTTGCGTTTCAACCAGGTCCATACTTTATAGATAGCCGTTCCGGTGAACATCGTCAGTGGTAGTAAGATGCTTTTCCTTCAATGCTCGCAAGGCCCGCCGTCATTCCAAGTCCAATTATCGCCCAATCGTCGGATGGTCATGTTGTACTCCGCTCCATCCGAATTCGGGCAATATATGTCGAGGTACTTCACGTCTTCTTGTTTGACGACGTCGTAAAGAGACAAGTCGTGTTTCCCATATCCTATGCGTTCCCTTTTCGACGGATCTAAATAGTATTTTCCAGCATGCTCTAACTCAAAATAAACATGTTTTTAATCTTACCACTCGTACCACACGGTCGGATCTTTATAGCGAGCGCGTTAGTGTGACTGTTTTTTACAAGCAAGTGGCACATGTCGTTGAATTTGCCACTTGCGAGGTCGGGACAAATGGACCATACACGCTTGTCTGTAAACTGCAGATCGCACAAGTCCTTTGTCAATTTGCCGCACGGTTGTTTTCCATCTTTGGTCACGAAGCAGACTGTGTTTTGGTCCTTGCAAAGCTCCTTTTCTTCCATTGAACCTAGTGCGAACAAAGTTGTTAAACACCCGAGGATAGTCAAAACAGAGTGCAGTACTGGGGATTCCGGTCGTTCAAACCAGAGTTACAGTAGCACTCTTAAAAAAGGAAATTTCGAGTCGACTCTGCAGGTCCATACGGGTCGTGACTGATGTGCGGAGGGGGGTTCAAAAGTTTTTGTCACGAGATATCGAATCTTGAAATTCCTTGAGCGCCCAGAAACTGTGCTTTGATTTTGCTGAAAATCGACCTTTCACCTTGCAAACAAACTTACGAGAGATCCATCGACATGGAAATGAGTGCACCGTATAAAAAGTTATTGGTCTCTCTTCATTCCTCACAACTGATTCTTTAAACGGAAAAACCCCCGTTTCTAAAAATTTTTAAGACCCGTGAAAGTAAAAAAAGCCAAAATTTTTGACTTACAATTTGATTCTATTAAGCTGACTATATTTTTGTGATCACCGACAGGTCTCTTATTTTGATAATGCAGCTCGCATGATTCACTTCATTTGGTGATTTTGGATTCTTTGAGGTTTTTTAAAATTTTAAACATCGCGGTTTTTTGTTTTTAAGATCAGCCTGTATGCATAGGCGCCAACAACAATGCTGTGAAGTGCCTTGATCTCTGCGTCGGTTATTGCATTAAAAAATGGGCTCATAAAAAATGGGATTTACGAGTTTTAAAATACCCGTTTATGGTTTAAAAACTGATTGTTTAAACTCACAAACTGCCTTTCGTTGAGCGAGCCTGAACGAAAAGTAGTCATAAAACCGTCATGTGATCGAAAATGCGCAAAGTTTTGCTGTAGACATGTCAAGCGTCAGATTCATATAAGTCATACGTCATCATAAGATAGGGTTATGTTCATTACGTCTTTATTGGTAAACAAATGTGCTTTTTGCGATAGCAAAAATCGCGATATTCGACAGAGAGTACTCACCCAGGTATTTTTCTCAAGGTCCAATGCGTTTAATGCTAATCGGTGTTCTAAAAGCCGTCATGCGATTGCTTTTTTTGAATTCGCGCGCACGCTCACAAAGGATGTTATGAAATAGCCGTTTTTTCCAACTGCTCTTATGTCAGCGGTGTCAGTCTGGCGAAGAAAAAAAATCTTAATAAATAAAAGACACATTTTTTAGAATTTGCGAGGACTGAACTCCCAAAACTTTCAGACCATTCAAGAATTTTCAAACTTTCGTCTCGAAACTCACTGGGGCAAGAATAAAAAAATACTTACACAGCCGAACAGCGAATCTTCTGGGGTGGAAGTTCGGTCCTTGTACTTGACCGAGTGGAGGCCGTAGCTTGTCTCCGAAGTGATATCGATACGCGCTAGGATCCTTCGCCGCTCTTTCCGCTGAAGATGACGTTTCCTTGCGGGTCCAAAACTTCGAACGGTTCGTCTTGAGCACAGCCATCGATGATCCAATTTAGATGAGCGTAGCCGCCGAGGACAGGAAAAGGTTCTTCAGTTTGCCATTCATTAAAAAATTTCGCGTAATCGATTCCTGGAATAAAAACCGCAAGTGATAATAATTGTGATTATTTCTGTCTACAATTTTCAAATTACTTACGCAATTTTTGGCCACTGACAGCCGATGTCATCAGCACTAATTGCAAAAACCGTTTTTTCAAATTAACCATCTTTCGTTATCGATTAGTAGAGATTTCTTGAACTTTAATGTAAAAAGCTGCCGCGCACTCGCCTGACAAACGGCAGAATGCTGGACACGCGCACTGTCATCCTTTTTCGCTCACGCATTGTAATGTGCGTAGCCTCTGTGACACTGGCCAATGGCAGAGGGTCGCGTGCTGCCATTGGCCAGTGAGCATCTGGCGCGCTTGTGCATACTATATTATAATAATGCTATACGTCTATCGCTTTCGCGCCGTTTTTTTTGAACTTTTTAGCGGAAGCGTGAGTTGACATCAGCGACAATTTTTTTGAGAAAAATAAGCCCTATTGGTGAGATTTTCTTACGTTAAATTTCAAGCAGTTTCAACCCATGCGCATCACAAAATTTCATGGGAAATATTTTTGGGAAATCGATTGCGCAATAACGTGCTGATTTGGCTCGTGGGACAACCCTAGTGTACACATTTCGCCAAAACGTGTCCCCGAGTCGACTCGAATTATCAAAAAATTTCTCGAAAGTTTTAGAAGTTGCGAATTCAGTGCGGGTGACGATTATAAGTGCTCATATGGTTTGGTGACATGGTGAAACACGAACACGATCACAACTAGCCATGACCTAGCCAGTAAACATCACATTTTTATTCTGCTAAACAAACAATATTGGTGCGCGCACTGAATACTTGACACAGACACTATTCCTTCCACCCTCAACCACCCTCAACAGTTCCATAAAAGGCTGTTTATTTCAACCTTCTCTTCCATTCCTATGACTAATCAAAGATACAAACAAACCAATTCTTCATAAAGACGCCATCCATTTCATGTTAGTACAATTCAATGAACCCTAATTTCGCATCAAAACCAGCACAACAGGCAAAAAGGCAGATGCAATCATATTTCTTCTCACAAACACGTATGGCTCACGGAGACGCTGGAGTGTCAGGTACGACTGAATCAGTCTGATTAGACGAGCCATTGGGATTAGCCGCACGCGGCGATGCATAACTGGGCGAGTCGTCCATGAACTGGGCGGGTGGCGAGTTCCGATATCGTTCAACTGGCGAATAAGTTGGCGACATTCGATTGCTGTGTCGTTTATTCCGGGAATCTCGATCCTTACTCCTTTCCCGTCGATGATGGAATCGGTTCCGTTCAATTCTCCCTCGTTCCCTTTCTTTCCCAAAATCGCCATTTGTTGGTGGCGAAGAGGCCGGATCGGCGTTGGGCGACGATCCTCCAGGAACACCCGGCTCGCCGTGCTTGTACCTACATTGGTCTCCGTAAGTGCACCGACCACGCATAAAAAATGGGCATGGTCGATCGAATCGAGGTGGACCACCGTGACGAGGCCCGCTAAACCGGCCTCCCGTTTGCCTTGGTCCGAATCCCCCAGCTGGTCCAGGCCCACGCGGAGGACGAAATCCTCCGCCATTCTGTCCTTGGGGCGGACCTCGAATGCCAGGGCCCGGTCCATTAGCCATTGGATTATTCCATCCGCCTCCCGGTGGACCCAATAAACCACCAGGATGTGGACCGCCGAACTGTGGTGGCTGTTGACTTTGCTGCATCGGGTTATTGAATGGTTGCTGACCAGGGTTCGGCATCTGCAATCGAGAATAGTTTCCCTGATCTCATATCTCTTAGAAGTATGACTCCCCGTGCTCACCCCTTGCACTCCAGGAGGCAGCAGCGGTGCCCTCATTCCAGGCTGTTGATTCGGCCCACCAGGGGGCCCGAACGGACCACCTTGCATCGGCATCTGCCCCATACCAAACCCGACGCCCGGCGGTTGCTGTTGTTGCACGAATCCTGGGCCTGCGTTCGCAAAACCAGGCATGCCCATACCTGAACCAGCCATATTGTTCGGTGGCACTTGAGGCATCATTCCGGATTTGTTCAAATTTTGAAGAAGTTGAGCGAGTTCTGGCGGCAACGACGATCCCCCGGGCTGACCAACTCCGCCCGCCACATTTGGCATTTGCACGGGTGGCATCACTTGCGGTTCGGCTTGTTCTGATGCGGCCTGAAACAAAAAATCGATTTTAGTATCTTTTGCTCATTGGTCATGTTTGGTCATGGTCATGTTTAATTCGTAGCCAATGCATAAGCGCACTCAGGGGCTGCAAAACAAGAGGATAAGTACGATAGATAAAAAAAAGAGAAGGAATTATCACAGTCAAGAAAGGAGGAAGTCTTAAAAAAATCACTAAAAACTAACCTTTGAAACAGAAAAACGAAATCGAGGTAAGGAATCCAAGGCAACATTGGCGGCCAGCTCATTCCATAAAACGATGCAAGAAAATATAAAAAATTGTTTGTATGTCTCAAAAAAGTGCTCAGGAACTACTAAATGGTGCGGGGTCACATTCCTCTCGCTAGTGCGAAAAGCAGTGTTATAGAGTAACGGATGATCAGCATAAAAATTAAAATCGCGAATGTTGTTGTACAACATGTAAAATTGACAGGGTGTCAAACGCTTCCTACGATTGAATCTGACCATATCATGGGTCAATGATATGGTCAAATTTAAATTTCCCGCCATTTTTGAATTCGACTGTTTTCGACAAAAAGAGCTGTATTCCAGCTGGTTTTCCACAAAAACATTCAGCAACGGTACTTGCTAGGAGTGCATCATTTGTTTGTCC
Organism: Mesodorylaimus sp. YZB2_4; assembly: GCA_030248295.1. Classification (NCBI taxonomy): domain Eukaryota; kingdom Metazoa; phylum Nematoda; class Enoplea; order Dorylaimida; family Dorylaimidae; genus Mesodorylaimus; species Mesodorylaimus sp. YZB2_4. Next base: position 47,117 of record JASANH010000327.1, read on the forward strand.
TAAATCCATAAACTTGGGTAAAACATGATTTTCATCGGACTTTATGCAGAGGGAGCATTGGCAATATTACACCAGCCCGAGGTGGTGCCCCTCTACTACATGCACACCCCCGTCACCTTGCCCCACTTACATCATCCAACGGAATGACTCTTGGCGGCGCGACGTCTTGCCTCGTTTCGTTCCCCACAAAAAAATCCGGTTCTTTGGGCGTATCCGGAATCATATCCGGAGTGAAATATATTTCTGCCAGCACATTCCTCATTCGTTCCACTTGTACTTTCTTTTCCTCACTATTCACTCCTTTCGGCGCCAACTCGACGGCATTATCGCACACACTCAACTTCCACGTGAAATAGGTCTCTGGTTCAGGGGCACTGCTAGCTACCCTTTGTCCTTTCCTCGCCGCCTCCAACGCTTCCCGTTCCATTTTCTTATCCAAACTGGCCAAATTGCTGTTCTTCAATCCCAACATTTTATGAGCTCGTTCGCCTTCCTCCAAGTCGAAATATTGTATTTTCACCAATTCATGATCCTTCGCCCATCGAACACGTTTCTTGCCCGATTTGCCAACCTCGCTCTCGTCCCTTACTGCACTGCCAGATGTTTCGGGGGCAGGCTGACTAGGCGTAGTGGACGCATCGGCAGCATTCGTACGAATGATTTCCTTGTAGAATTGTGGTTTCGGAATGGCAGGTTGCGATTCAGTCTTTGCACCCCCACCACCACTACTTGGTCCAGTTTCACCACTAGGCGTTATTTTCTTTCGTCGAATCACGGCTGCCGACTTTGGTTGAGACGATCCGGCCAATGCCGCCATAAAACTATCGCTTTCGATCATTTGAGAAGCTAAAAAACCAGTTTTTAAAGGATGGCATTGAATCTAATGACTACAGTTTATTTTTTACGCTGCCTAGTCCAGGTTGTTTACAAAAACTCCCGCTCTCTGTGACTGACAGCAATTGCTTACAAACTGCGCCAACTCAGTTTGCATCTAGGGAGTCCATCTCCTGAAACCATATTTTACCCACCCCTGAAGGAATGTAGCGCACACCTGTCGTCTGCCGTATTGCATATTTCCTCGAAATCACTGCAAGGGGTTCAGACTTCAGTTCTGATCGTGTGTCAGGCACTCGCTCTTACATAGCCAACAAATTTTATTAGCAGCCATGTAAAGTCGGATAATTGTGGAAATGAGCCTTGATGTTGTAGAGGGTATCACGCATACATTTTTGTTTTCCCGCCATTTTTCAATTTGAATTTTTGACAAAAATGCATGAGTCTTTGTTTTTCGATAAACATTCGATCACCATTTGATCAAAAGCGCTAGCGATAGTTCATTCGTGATCCAAAGGAAGGAGACCCTGCGGTGCGGGTGCCCACAACATTGGTCTCTCTTTGAGTCTTTTGTGCCCTAACGATTGACAACTCACACACACCCACAAGAGAGTAAAATATAGTTTCAGGTGGTACTTTTCTGGCTGAACCTGGATATCTTTCGATCAAACTGGCTAGACTTGTGATCATGAAAGCGAGGCTTCGATTCCCGCTTAAGTTTGTTTTAAAATTTTTGTACCCTAATTCCAGCATCTTCCGATGCCAGCCCATCCTTTTTAGCCAATGTACTATCATGATTCATACAAGGCGCTGAAAATAACTTTCCCTGATTCTTCTGGGTTTTTCAGTCAAAGTTTCGATTCCCTCCTCCCCCGATTTTTTCAAGCTGTCGCAGGATTAATTTCAGCGGAGTGATTGATTACAGATCCTCAAAACTGGCGGGTGATTTAAAATTTAAACCCACAAAATGCAGTTGCTGCAATTTTTCCAGACTTTGGCTCCAGAATTCCCGTTTTCCGCGGCTTTCCAGACAGTTCTTGAATTACCTGACCCACCTTGTATGAACCCTGGCGGTGCACAAAATTTGTAACCCTACAGCATAAACCAGTTATTCAACTGACCTTTACTCGGCGGCGTTGGTTTTGGACTTTTCATGACAGGACTCGCGCCTGGCATTATACTAGTTGGCGACAAAACTGGTTGCTGCTCAATCGATTGATCCGATACCAAATTCGAATCACTCGACGATGACCGCGGTAAATTGCTGATCGATGCAGCTGCCGTTTTCAATTTGTCCAAAATCGGTTTTTGACTTGTTCCTTGTTGATTCATTTTATTCTTACTGCCAGCCAACAATTCAGGCACATCGGCCGAATCTTTCCTTTTCAACACCGTAGCTGCATCCGCCGGTGTTTTCCGTTTCTTCACATTATTCGTTGCAGTTGGTTCTGGTTCTTGGTCTAAGCCTGAAAAGGCAATGCGTCAACGTTTGTTCTCATTACTGCTTTGATTGGACACGAGTCACTAAGCCCCACCCACTTTTGCCCCGCCCTCACACCCGTCTTGCCGCAGGACCAGACGACTGCTATGACACAGGCGACAGACAACTGTGCGTGTACAGAAGTCAGAGAGCAGGCAGATTCTTTGCATCATAGTCAGCCAGTTTCCACCAAGAACGTACAACCGGCAGGAAAAATCAACGAAAAGACTATACCAATGACATGGACTTCTGGCAGGACATACACACAATACCATCAAATTCTCACCTGTCGACCGAAACGTAGTCCTATACGTTTTCACAGTTTTCGGTCGTTTACTAGCCGCAGCTGAGCCTCCTTCGTCCGCCCCCGATAAGGCGGCACCGAACGGGTCATTCGACAATTCTTGCGACCTTTTCGATCCAACTATAAGTGCTTTCTTATCAGAGGCACTTTTCTGCTTATCATCACCATCTTTTTCAACATCCATTTTTTGTTGCTGTTTTAAAACTTGTTCGCTGTTTTTTCGATTCAATTTTTCCAAAGTACCCGTTTTACCCAATTTCACTAACGATTGCGGTGGATTTCGTTGCGCGTGATTATTCGATATAACCGCCGATGATTTTACCACTTTTAAATTTGTATTCGTATTTTGTGCGCTTTTTCCTTCGCTCGGATAAAACGAAGCTAAATTAACTGAAGTGGTCGATGAAGAAGCGGTCACGAACGGTTCTTCGGCCTCTTCCATATCGATATTTGGATCGATGGTCGATGTCATGTCGTTGCTTGATTGCGAATTCGTTTCCCAATTCGATTTCTGTTTCTCTTTGCTCGAAACGTGATCGTCGATCACGATATCTTTCCAAATCGATAGAATATCCGTTGCTAAATTTCGAACTTCTACAACAAAGTGATTTTATGATTAGATCACAAGATAATATACGTTTTCTGCACACAAAAAATCCTATTATTGAATTATACACAATCGTGATTTCTGTCGCGTGAGGACACGACATAGCTCGAGGTCTGAGGTTAGATTCCCACCAGGGACAATTAATTTACAGGATCTGGGGATCTTTCGAATCCTTACTCCAACTCTGGCGCCTCTTCAGAACGAAGCTGCCACGTTGTAGTACAACTGACAAGCAGTAATTCCTAACCCGTTGGGGGGGGGGGGGGGTCAATCCTTGGTAAGAGTAACACTTAGGAGTCAGTTGCAAACTGATGCATGTTTTTAACCCAATTACCTGAGCACATGCCGACATCTTTCAGTCAAGTCCATCCCAATACCCCACTCCCCGCCCCGGCAGCCCCCAGTACCTAGATCAATATCTTGTCGTTTCGACAACCGTCTAATCAATTTGGGGGCACCGTTCGAGCGCAGCAGATCAATCGATACTGGCAAATTAATAAATAATTGCAAAATATCTGTGGCGAATGTCCAATGTCGAAGACGTTCCCCCTCTTTCAACCACTCGTACAAAATATTCCAACCACCGAGTTTGATTATTCTAAAAAGAAAACAATTCTTTTTATAAATCTTTTTGTGTGAACTCACAAAAACTTACTCTTTCCGAATTTCCTCCGACTGCGTTGCTTGAAAAATGTTCAAATACACGCACCGTTGCACCAATTTGCGAGCATCGCGCATAACATTGACAAAACGATCAGCCAAATGAACTTCACGCACACCACCAGTCCGTTTGTCCAAGATTGGTTCCAAAACGTTCAATAAAACGACGGGATCTAATGGACACTAGAAACAGAGAGGATGTTGCAGATGCGTGAAACCTAGCTCACATTTCGATAAATGGGAGGAGAGATATCATCACTACATGCCGAATAGTGCATCCCGCTTTAGGATCACTGACCAAGCTCAAGATCCTGATTTACACTGGCGGCTAGTGAGCGTGCAAGACTCACGATAACAAATCCAGCGTTCGGTTCAAACCCGAGACTTCCCGATTGATAGCCTCACGCTTTACCACATGGGCCAAGAGCCAGAGAAATCGAATTCAAATGCGCTTGCATACCACATCACACCATACTTTTCTGTGGGTAGGGTTTCCACCCTGATTTCTCCCTACTTACAGACATATGATTCCCAAAAGTCTTCCTTCCAGACGAGCCAGGGCCGAATACTACAGTATATGACGTCCTTGAATTGTAAATGTAGCTCTCGTATTTTGCACGTCCGCGATTCACGAGATCGAGAAAATGTAAATACGTTCAAAACCACACACCTAAAAAGAATAATTTGAAACTCCAGTTTCAAGTGCATCACGCGCCAAACGTGGTATCATGAGAACACAACTTAACGCGCCATGTGACGTCACAATCGCCATAAGAGGCAAAACCGCTGAAACGGCAACAGAAAAGCGAAATCGCGCGACGCTCCCTCCGGCAATAAAGATATCCCGCCCCAATCCTCAACATGGGTGGACTAGCTACACCGAAGGGGTATGCTATTAACTACCAAAAACCATCGCGGCTGTATCCCACCTAAAAAACCCGTCGCGTAAAACCCGACCGACTTCACCCGACGAGTGCAACTTGGACACTAGCGACAAATGCCACGCCCTACATCCACAATCCACTTTACACTATGGGCCGGTGCACATCTGCACTCACAGCGTGTTCTGTCCGCCTCGCGTGTTTTGGGTGAGAAATGAATGAATCGCAGGTGATTCGAGACGCAAAAGCAACAAAATTTCATGACATTTGAAAAAATGGAACAGGAAAACAACAACACCTAAACTCCCTAATTCACATTTTCTCAGGGCCACTAGAAGAACGCCATCAATTGCACTATGTTGTATGTGCCCTTTACATCCTTCGTCATTTTTATTCTGCAATCACTTTGATCTAATTCCTGAAACATAATCTGTTACATCATAACCACGTTTACGCTCAATCCAACTTGGGTCCATCCATGTCTATATTTGACCAAAGTAATACCCCATTGAAAACAGTCAAGATCCGAATAAAATATGAATCTGACTAATAAAATCCAAATCCAAGAAGCGCATAAAATCGACTCCTACAATACCATTTCCAACACGGATCTCGGTGCCTGAAAAAGAAACCCATCGGTTACCACTTTGCTAAAGCACAAAAACAGCTTTCTTAGTTGCATATATTACAGGCTTGCAAAGCGCCTAGCACCTCTCTAAGTGGTCGTTGCGACAACGAGATAGTAAGCTTTAAAAGGCTGTGCACCCATTACCATCCATTCTGGACTATGCCATCGCCCACCACCCATACGAGACAAGACATGTCAGCTGATTGTTGCCGATTAGGTCACCGCCACCGAACATACACCAGCTACCCAACCGTTTGATCAAAAGCATACAGCATAGTGTAGCGCTCGTGCGAATGTGCAATGCATGGAGCATGCGAAAGCACAGCTCTTGAGCGCGTCCAATCTTCCATGTCTCTAGTTTTCCTTTTGGGGGTATCCATTTCAGGGGATTCAGAGGCTGAGAACATGAGTTCCGGTATCAAAACGCACACACATCCTGACACCACCAACACTACTATTTCCCAGCGCCAGCAGGCATCTCATCACCAAAACTCAGTAATGATGGACATATATACACTAAACTAAACCTGGAACGACCACTTCCGCTTACCTTTCGCTTCGTTTTCTTCAATGATCGCAAAATCAGTTATTGATCCAAAATTTCTTGACAGAATTCCGTTTTCTCATCGAGTCTACGTCACGGATTCCATTCAACGATCTCAGTGACAAAGTCTAACCGTTTTCAGACGTCGAGACTCGATTTCTTATGCGCATGTTTTTCATTGTCATATTTTTGCTTGCTATTACTTTCGAAAAGCCCATAAGGATGAGTATGATCGATTTCGCTTAATCAGACTCTACAACAATAACGATTGCGAATCCGACAGGATTTCCGTAAATTCCGCATACGTTAATACCAACGATCTAGCTACGTACGCAAGGGAGGAGCACTACGCGGCCATGATGATGACCTATAACAAAGCCAGCGGCACAGTCACGAGCAGTTGGTCTCGACACGAAAATCAGAACCTTCGCGAAACCGAAAACCCTCAGTTAGGTCAATTTCGAAATACAAAAATGCAATAAATTATTAAATCACCGAAATTTACCGCTGCCAAGCTGTAAGCATCCAAAAATCTGAGCAATGTGTCTGACTGAAACAGGTCAAAACCTTGGTTTTTACTATTTGCTGCCATACAGCAGACAATTGAATTCTTGTTGTCATAAGAGTCTACAGTTGTCTGCTAGTCGTGCGAAATTCACTTTCGAATGAAATAATTTTTAATTTTTAGATTTATTGGTGACGCTTTTCGAAGATGTCATTTTTTTCTCGCATAGCTTTATCACGAGTGGAACCTCACTTTGGCCTGGTAATTTTTCGTCGGTTTTCTATAAAATCATCGGCAAAATCGGGAAAACGACAATTTCTTAGATCGAATAGGCCTAAACTTTTTGATCAATCTGATGGATTAATCGACTCTGTTCAGGCTGACAGTCTTTCTGCTTCTCGAGAACTTTCAAAGAAATCGTCGCAACATTATTTAAAATCGATTGATCGATCGACAAATATTTCAATCGATTTTTCTGATCGAAATGAACGACCTCGGTTTGATCCCAGCGTGAATCCGTCAACGATCGGATTCAATGAATTGCGACAATTGATTTCTCATCGCGAATATTTAATAAATATCGAAACTGATGACGCTAAATCACAAGTTCAATTTTCTAAAGAATTTATTGATTTTTTAATTGCGTGGTGCGGTTTAAAATCGGAAGAAATCGCTCAAGGTAATTTGGATCCGATAGAATGTACTTTTTTTGTGGCTTCTTTAATGCATTCGATAAAAACGACGATGCAAGAATTGAAGAAAAAGAAAAAGAAACCGAGAGCAAAATGTTTAACCGAATTATCACGTTTGTATTCGTTGGGTTTGGAAAAATTAGCTGAAACGAGTGAAAATGTAGAAACTGAACCAAACAGAATTAATCGAGTTTTATGCCGATTCGCCGATTCTTGTTGTGGTTTCGATTATGATCCGAGCGAATCTGGTGTCGACGTTTGGCCATTTTGGTTTCGTGTGGCAAAATTTTACTTGGAAGAAGTCGAAACTGATGTGAATTGGAAATATGATGGCGAGGGGAGACGGAAGTCAAAACAGGTGTTTGTTGAGGTGAGCAAGATGCGGGGCTGTCGCTTGGGGCTCAGGGTGGGGCTCGCACTGTATTTAGTTCAAGGAGCAGCAAATAGATTTTCGAAGGCCAATAGCCGCCAGCATCGACCGATCTGACCCTATCGTGTATCCTGATCCCGATCCAATCCAGCCGATCTGCTTCAAAAAATTAAAGATTGGTGGGGATGACGTATTTAGCATCGCGTCCTCACTAACCTGCTCTGCTACCTCACTGTCACTCTAGCATCGATCGATCGGACCATAGGCCTGGATCTCGATCCCGATCTGATCCAGGGTCTGGATCAGCCTTATCCCGATCCTCTTCAAAAAATTGAAAGATCGGTGGGGATGACGTACTTGGCACTGCGTCCTCACTAACCTGCTCTACTACCTCACTGTCACTCTCTCTCAGGCCACTCCAAAGGACACAAAAGAATTGACCAGCGCCTAAAGTGGGATTAAATGCTGATTTGGGAGAAAAAACGGGAGTTTCCCATAATAGTACGCCATACATTATCATTTTACAGCAGATACACTACAAAAACTTTAAGTTGCCGACCAGCATTGACCGATCCAATCCAGGGGTAGATCGGTTTCCGATCCGATCCGACTGCTGGTCGGCCGGATTGGCATTTCAAATTTGCCGCGCATTACCCGCTTGGAAAAACGAGCATGTTACACTTTCTACGATATCATCAGAAAGCAGGATTCTCAGCCCCTCTTTATCTTTTTAAAACCTCCTTCGGTTCCAGTAGCCTCCCCTAAATCCTCTATTCCTCCTCAAATTAGGTATGCCCCCTCTGAAATTTGGGTCCTTCCCATAATCATGGTCTCTGTGACATCATGAACGCGAATTATTGAATGGGTGTCAGAGGTCAGAGGGAAATCAGATGCAAGAGGGAATAAAAGAAGTGAATAAGGAGCTTACCGATAGCTTGGGATCAGGATCAGGGCGATCCCGATTAAGATTAGGAGTTTTCTGTGTTTCGCTTATGAGTCGTTTTACCTCGCTGAAACACTTTTCAGTCACACAGCTTTTTTGAAACTTCTCCAATTATCAATTATTATATATAACTGAAAATTGATTTAAAAAATACAAAGTTCTGATACAAGCGTAGATACATAGATTAGCCATGCCAGCTCATGCCATATCATGCTTTACTCTTAGCCATGCACTATGCAGCAGACTCGGGGCTAGGAAACACATATCTATGTATTGACAATCAAATTTACCCAGGCGGGAGTCGAACACTCCCCTCCAAGTGCGCACCCAGCGTGACAGGCAGACGTCGATAACCGCTAGGCGATGACCCAGCTTTTCTTCCACCCCAAGAGCTGCTACAGACAACGATAAACAGACTAGCCTAGCTAGCGTGCTTTTGTTTTTATTTATGCAGAATCCCCATGCCTAAATCGCTTATTGGTCTGAAGTAAGATATCCAGTGCAGCACAGTAAAAAAATTTTTATAGTGTGGATTTTGTTTTAGGATGATATGCAGCGTGCAGGGTTGAGTGTAATTAAGCATCAGGATTGAAAAATTACTTTTGTGACCAGTTTGGTGGCAAAAAATGTGTGCAAAATCTTCTTCAAATCTGGGAGAATTCTGTTCTCAATTCTCTAAAACCTCTTTTGAATTCATCCTATCAGGCTGACGGGGGGGGGGGGGGGGAACCCTGTGAAAGCGACTGGTTACAGCACGTTTTCTTTGTCTAAAAAATATGCTTTCGTTTGTCTAAAGAAAGAGATCTGTCGTTTATGGTACCGCAGAAATTAAGAAATTTAAAACAATCTGAAATCGGGGTTTTTGAATGGGATAATTTAGTGAATGAAGAACAAAGATTGCGCAGAATTTTGTACACAGTTTTTGGCTTGGGATCGGATCGGCCCGATCCGGCCGATCCGGACCCTGGATCGGATCGGGATCCGGGCTGAGGGTCGGATCGGTCGATGCTGGGTTGCCGATCGATCCGATCCAGCAGCCGGATCGGATCGAGAACTGACCCACCCCACGGATCGGCGGATCGGTTCGGCCAGATTGGTGAGTCGGTCGATGCTGGCAACAAGTGGGTGGAAAAAATATGGACTAACAATCAGGGTAAATCCCTCTGTTCGTAAGTACAGTACAGGATACTCGAGGAAAAATTCTCTTTTATGCCGCTGAAAATGACTGATAAAGTGAGATGAGTACAGACCAGTAATGAAGAGCAGGCAAAAGCGAGGGAATAATCAAAGTCTTCTTGCAATCGGGAGAGACAAATTTTTTCTCTGATCCTCTGCCAGTTCACATAAGTCAACAATGGTGTTCCGCAGGGGAGGAAAAGAACTTCAAAAATTGTAGCTGTTTAAATCCCGCCAATATAGATGTACATTCTTGCCTATTAGACATGACTTACTGAGCTGAGCTGGCAGCAGAGATTGGAGAACAGATTGCTCATTCCCAGCATCGACCGATCCGACTCTAAATCTGGATCCTGATCCCGATCCGATCCGCTAAAAAAAGTAAAAGATAGGATGTGGATGACGTGCTTGGTACCGCGTCCTGACCAACCTGTCCAGTAGTTTGTCACACTTTGCAATTCCCAGCAGATAAAGCGCGAAAAATATTAGTTTTCGATCCAGCTGTTGGATCGGATCGAGAACCGATCCACCCCTAGGATCGGCGGATTGGTCGATGCTGGCCCATCGCCCTGTTGCAAAAAGATTTATTAAGGACGGCTCCCTCACTTTTATTCCCTCATTTTGATTAGTGCCCTGAAAAAGGGAGGCCCCTTTATCAAGTATGGGCAAGGTCGGCTGGGTTGGAGGGGGAGGGGGTAGAGATCAGATCAGATCGCCTAAGCCAGATCTGATTGCGTGTGAGACAGGTGAGGCCAGGTCAGGTTTGTGTCGAGTCGAGTGAGTGAGTTGTATGACTGTTTACATAGAGTGCTGCAGGCTGGCTTGACAATTGGTCTGTGCTTGGAGGCCGGGGCTTGGTCCAGCCCAGATACAGTTCGATCGCTATTGCTTCCTTGCGTTTCTTTCTTCCTGCTGGACCTGAGGTGGGGGAGGAGTTTCGAGAGGAAGGGTGAAATGTCTTTTCCGGTGTCATGACGTAATGTGTCCGCCATCGTAATGTGTCCGACCAAAAAAGACATTGTTTCTCCTCCATGACAACACGTTTGCCTTTTGCTAGCTTTTTATTGGTGATGTCTATCTAGTTATGCCACCACACTGTAGTTACTGTAGCTTGTCTCGGGTTTCCAAATTCATCCCTGTGTTTGATAAAGATCACACTTAAAAATAATCAGCAATCAGGTCAGAACTAATTGATATACGAGTATATGCTTCTGAATAAGTCATTAGTATCAGTACTAGTTCACACTTTGCTGTAGCATGTACTGCGCTCTACCACACTGTACAAAAAAAAACAACTTATTCCAGCGTTCTGGTGTTACAGCATTCTTGTTTTTAAAATGTCTAACAAGCCTTTTGAATGAGAGGCTCGTCAAACGGGGCTCAGATATCACAACTTATCAGTGCAGATATTCCATTAGTAAATAAAGTCATTAATAAGTACTTATTCCAGGTTCAGTGCAATTCGGCTATGCCTTTGCTCTTTTATAATTCGACCTTTTCTGTGAGGCTTTTGGCATATCTTCCGTTTGATTTCCCTAATTTAACAAGCGGACACATTTCGATGACCCCCGGACTTATTACGACAGGGGGTGACAGGGCGACAGGGCGCTTTTCGACATTACGATGTCGAAAAGCGTCCGCCCGGACACATTACGATCCGGACACTTTTTGACGCGACATCGGCCCAACAGGGGGCTCACCCCCACCCCTTTCTCATACTTGCCCATTATTGCTGTATTTTTGGCAAAGAACTTATTCGATTCTAAACGCGTCGAGCTATAGTTTTCTCGTTTTTCTCCTGAATACAGAAAAATGCAGCACCTTCGTCAGAAAAGAAGTTGAATATCAGAGGGGAAACTTCGATCGATGCAATACGTATTTTGATGTGTCCAAAAAAGGGTTACCACCGTAGTTAGCCAAGATCGGAACCATGCATCTTTTTTGGATGAGTGATAATTGATTTAATATCTGTCAATTAATTTATACAGTCCTTGTGAAACATTTCAATTTCGCGCCAAAACTAAAAATTTTTTAACTCGATGGTTGGAAATCGGTTCAAAGAAATTTTTTATTTCAGGCTTATGCATTCCTTCTCTCAATTATTCTCGACGTAACTCTTCGTTTTCATCGGACCTACGAATTTGGAACAATCAAATTTTCGTGGGAATCTCGATTAGCTCAGCATATATCGAATTTCAAAGAACGGAATAGTTATATACTCAGTTTACGAATGGCCACATTGGCTCAAAAACATGGATTGGAATTTGATCATATCGTGGCCAAACAGCTGATGGTACGAGGAATACAGTGCTCGTTCGAAGAATACCAATTTAGGAAAGGCCTGGGTGCTAAACCGAATAGAACTGTGCAAGAATCGTTGAAAGATGATGCGAAGTGATTTGTGCCTGTGTCTTGATTTATTACGGAGATGAGCATATAATGGAGGAAAAGCTGCCTAGTCTAGAAATATCGTGTTTGTTTTGTGCTCTCGTCATGACACATGCAAATTTTTTCAAACCTGGTCAATACCCCGTCTCTAGGCGGCTGCTGTCAATAGTTGGTCTTATTTTTTAGTCGTGTTGTGACGCGTTTGCCCTCGGTCTCTTCCTATTGGTCGGTTTCGGTTGGGTGCGCTTGACTCCGCCCACTCGGACCAATCGGACGCGAGCACTGAGCGTGGTGCAGCTGTACTTGAGCTCAGTGCGGGGTATCGATCGAGAGGCGGGCAGGGACTGGTTTGGCGTCAATATTTCAAGGAAACACGGCCGTTGCTGCCTCGCATAAACAGTGTTGGTTGGATACGTAGTCGAGGTTTGTAGGGCTTCTTTTCTGGATTCCAACGATTTTTCGAGCATTTTTGCGTAGTTGCAGAGCGGGAAGCTAGAAAAGGGTCTAGCCTCTGGACTGGCAAGGCTAGCACGTTGGATTTGATCGGATAGAGCTGAGAATTCTGCCAAATATGGTATGAGGTTTTTTGAAGGTGTTTCTGTGAGGAGGGAGCTGGAAAATTGTTGTCATGTGGGGTGGGTGAGTGTTGGGTGTGCGGTCGCTTGTGATAGCTTACTGCGAAAACATGAATCGTAGTGGGGCTGTTGATAACAAATAATAAGCCAGGTCCCTGTGATGTGTCTTATCTGTTATAGATTACTCATCTCGAACTTTTGTCATGGGAGGACCTTTCAGGAGATAGCGTCGCGGTGATAACTTAATCAAATTGTGATAAGATTACATCTAATTAGTGATAAGAGCACTATCACTAAAACTGATATATCTCTTCTTATCGCTGGCCGTGTGGGACAAAGACTTCAGGCAAAGATTCAGGATAGTGTGCAGTGCAGTGTGGCTTATCAGTTTCGTCTGATAAGATGTTCAGTTTTTGCGAGTTGTTTCCTAATTTTAGTCACCCGCTCCAATCAATTCGGAAAGCATGTCAAATATGGAAACCCAAAGTTTGACGGACAGTCAAATCTCGCTTCTACTTTCCACATCGTCGACCACGTCGTCTTCGCCATCGATTGCGAACGATCACGAATCTCCTCAATTGATCAGCTGCGAGCACCCTGAAATCGAGCATCACGTGACATCGTTCGCTGATATTCTCAAATTGAAACCCCGCTTGGCGAAAGTGCATCGAGCAGTGCAAGCCCTGGCTCAGTGCCAGTTGATCATGGGGCTAGTGTGCTGCGGATTGGGCGCCTTGTACATTATTAAACAAGGCGATTTCTGGGCTCGCGTCTCGTTTGGTATCGCCGATGGATTCTATTTTATGTTGACCGGATTGATCGGCATTTGTGGATCGTTGACCTACCGCAAATCATTGGTCGTGGCGTACATGGTCATGTCCGTTCACAGCACAGTCTTGTTCGCGCCAGCTTTAATCGGCTTCTCAGTCGTGGCGATGTTGCTCGACCAGCAAGGATGCGCATTCAAGTGCGATCTGTTCGGAAAGAAAGTGTGTCATTTGCTTTGTCAAGATACCACGCAATGGTAAGCTGGTAGCAGTTTTTTATTAGTCTTTTATCTGAAATCATATTTTACTCTAGTAGGAATAATGTCGCCTTTAGGGTCTTCTAGCATTCTAATTAGACAGGCAGCCATACTGAAGACTTTTCGCTTTGTTTTTCTATCTTTTTTACCTAAAGGAAGTTTTGATCCGATCGGGTAAAATAGGGTTTCAGTTCATAGTTTCTCTGGCGGGAAATTCAAATCTCACTTTTCTCCATCCGTTTAGGGATTGGACACCAAACGAATCTGGTCGTACAGTGGATATTGGTTTGATCGTCACGGCATGTTTCGAGTTGCTGCTGGCCCTGTCATCGGCCATTCTATGCTGCAAAGGGGTCCGCGAAGCTTTCAGTTTGGTCGATGCCGCTGCTTTGAAGAAAGTCGTCCTCACGTCAACCACTGCAGTAAGTGAATAGGATACAGGATTAGCATGGATCTGATCCCGCGTAGACTTTTGGGGCCTGAAAGAACAAGATTGCCGCTCGAACTCGATTTCTCATACGACAGACAGGCCTCTCAGGCTGGACTGAGAAAATCTGACGTCATTAAATTTTCACCTCTTTCCAACAACAGCTGCTAATGTTAAACTCGACTTGCACTATTCCCCCCCCCCCCCCCCCCGTCGTTAAGGTTTTCCAACAGGAAGGAGGAGGACACGCATCAGTTCCACTGCGGAGTTAGGAAGACACGAAGTGTAGGTGTACACTATCAACAAAATTTAATTTTAGGCAGCCGATGTCAAACCAATTTTTAAGCCACTGCTGCCGACTGCATGAGCACTGTCGAATTGGATATGTGATATGCCATCGTAAAATTGACTCGTTCAGTTTATTTTTCAGATTATGGCATTCCCGCGTCTGAGATATTCAGTAATTTATGAGTGCGATTGTAGCCATGCATAATTTGTACTTCCCTTATTCCTTTCCTGATCGTGATTTTTCGGGTTTTTTTGATTCTTTAATCGTGCATAGCTCTATGAATTGTACAAATTGCATGAAGCTGAATGCGAGTTACTGTGGGCATTGAGTTTTGCGTGCTGTGTAACCCAGAGAATAATCGATCTCCCCTGGCTGGGAAAGGTCAGCCCCTCGTGTTGATGTTTCAGGGACGTGTACTGGTCTCGGCGGCCATCCTCTCTTACGCGTGGCAAGCTTGAGCAGCAGTGGAGCCGTAGGAGTACAAACAAAAGTGCAAAGTTTTGGACCTTTAGCATTTGTATTGTATTCATTTTAAAGACAGAGCATCATTGAAAGTCGGCGCGAGTCAACTCCTTGGGGGACTATGGGGCTAACAGCAGCAACGAGCCTACTTGGCGGGCAAGAAAAGGAGCGAAAAAATGAAGTATAACTTCTGGAGAATTTCGAAGGTTGAAATCAGACTTGAAAAAACGAGAATCTCAACAGCAATAATCAGAAAACAAGTTTTATAAATTCCTTGGTGAAGGTAAACTGTAGCCATCGAACATAATTTGTTGCAAATCGGTTATGAGCGCCGAGCGGTCGTAGGGGGTTCCGCAGTTCAGCTAGGTTTGTCCCGGGTCCAATCCCTAAGGCTGTACCACGGAAAGCGTAGGGTACCTTCTGGTAAAGATAGGCCTACCCTCACCCTTACCGGCACCACAGAAAGAGCAGATAGAGGGGGCCAGTTGGTAGAGGTAGGTGTCTACCCCTGTCATTTGGCTACCCTGCTCTAGAGGAGGGTAGCCAACGGGTAGGGAAAGAAATCGATACGAAAGAGCGCGCAAAAGATTGGAAGCCTGCACAGGGTGATAGACAGTGAGTAGGAGAAGGTAGCCGACCTACTGTATCTAAATGCGGAAGAATGGCAGCCGTTCTCCTCGGCAGCCTTGGCTATTCTATGTGTTGCCTCAGCCACTGATGATGGGGAAAAACCTGTTTCCTTCCAAGTGCAGACTTATCAGCGCACTCAGAAAAACCTAATGGATTGCTGGTAGCAAAGATCAGGTAGTTCCATATTTTCCCTCCCCGCATTTAGTGGTAGCGGTAGGCCTGTCTCCACCTCCTACTTATTACCAATTAATAATCCTGTCCATTGGTATCCCCTGCCTCTACCAAACGGTAGTGCCCTACCTCTATTTGCTTTCTGTGGTACAGGTGCTGGTGACAAAGGTCGGTGTGCGAACCCTCGTTGATTGCACGCCAGGCCGTGGGTGCTCTACCGGTAGACTGCACGACGAGTAGAGCCTTAGCTGCTCCACACCGACTCACGAGGCAACATCGCAGACCGGCAAGTCGAGCTTTGCAGAACCACAAATTGCACTTTGTTCCTTGATGCAGAAGATGTCCTGAAAGCACCCCTCTGTTCAACGTTTGCTGCAACACTAACTGAATTTCGTTTGCTTCATACTACTGGTTGTTGAATCATGCTCCTGCAGGCGCTATTCTAAACTACCACGGGTCGCGACAGAAGGCAGCTCTCCGCTAAACTTTTGGGGCGTCTGGCCAAGCATCAGTAATGGTCATCGTTTCAAAGCCCAGCGAAAGTTTCGAAATCTTCCAGACTTGCTTGGTTCTTGAAGAAAAACTTAAAACCTGAGTGTTGGAAGCTTAAACTCGAAGTTTAACATCTAAAAACCCAAATTGGATAGAATCCTGCATGTTTTTCTCAACGCTCAGGTACCTTACCACACACAAATACGAAAATCCCCGGGACGCTGACTGCGGCTGACCAGTTGAACAGACGAATCTGGTATTTTTCACTGAGCTTAAGTGCACTAGGAACAAATTACAATTTTTGGTTTTGTCAAGTTGGCGATGTTGTCTTGTGAGTCATCCATGCTTTCTCCGCTCAAATATAATGATAAGATGACTTGGTAACTCTAATTATCCGTAAAAAAAAGGAAGCGTGAATACAAAATGTTGATCTCATCGCATTCATTACGTAGTGGAGAAAAATTGCTCGTTTTTTAGTTGTTTTCAAACACCATCGTCTTATAATATCGGATCGGAAGATTGAATGATCCGATCCGAATTTTCAAATGGTGATTTTTCGGATCAGATACGGCCGAGAGCTGTGAAATCACCCTGACAGCCGACGCTCCCAGCTACCGACTGTGCAAAGGACCGAGGAGCCTACAAATACCTCCTCGCTTTGAGGTCCCGAACCATAGGGTACAAATGGGGATTTACAGCGCTGCTCAGCACATGCATGATTCCGTATATTTTCTATCTCTGGTCAGGTGTCAAGACCCAGCGGTGACCAAATTGATGGCGCTGCAGAGAAAACTGAAAAATGACTTGAAAACAGCATTCATAAATAATTTTTCCAAAGAAAATAAAACCAATTTTATAAAGTGAGTGGAAAAATCCTGAGGTGTTCAAAACACCTAAAAATTTCAGGTTTTTCTATGACTTTTAGTGACCTGGCTTTCATGAATAGCAGAAAAATTGGTCCCGTGACGATTCCCCACTTGGTCGATTCCCCCACTGAGACATTACCCCACTGCGTCGTCTCCCCCGCCGTGCCTGGTGGGGGAATCGACTCACTGAGACATGTGACGTTGCCCCTACTGTACTGTGCCGGTTCCCCCACCATAATTTTTCGCCTGATGTGCAGACACGTGATGTGGACTGCAGCAGGCAGTACGAGTGTGGTAGGCTTGCAGACAATGTGGGCGGTGTAAAGTAAAATTTCGGTGCTGCAGCTCATGTGCAAGGTACTCTTGAAATTTACTTGAAAGCCACGAAATTTTTGAACTTCTTCGATTATTTCAGGAAGGATATTTGACACGCTGCCAATACGAGTGAATGTAAGACCAGGCCAGTTTTCTCTGCTTATCAAGGCAGCGGTTCAAATTGCAAATGTATGTAAAAAACCGATCTGAGGGGTGAATCAGTTCTCAATCCGATCCGACTTCTGGATCGACAGGATTGGCAACTGAAATTTTTCGCTCTGTATCTGCTGAAGAATGATAAGGTTTTGCTTACTATGATGAGAAAATCCCGTTTTTTCTCTCAAATCAGCATTCAATCACACTTTATGCTTATCTCTCACCTGTGTCCTTTGGAGTAGAGAGAGTGACAGCGAGGAAACAGAGCAGGTTGGCGAGGACGCAGTGCCAAGTACGACATCCCCATTAACTTAAAATTTTTTGAAGCGGATCGGATGGATCGGATCGGTCGATGCTGGCCTTTGACCAGGCGAGAGTGACGCAAGGAGCCAACGTTTTAAGGCCGCTATTACAACATGGCATTAGCATGGCAATTGAATAATAAAACAACAAGATCGCGAACTATTTGAGGCATATTTCATATCTTCTAGGAGTGTTCTAATGATGAAAATTTGCGCATGAATGCTATATTCTTATACAAAGGCTCAAAATTTTGAATAGCCGCAGTTTCTCAAAACTGACAGTGGGCAAAATGACACAGTGGGGGAAACGACGCATGTCTCAGTAAGTCGATTCCCCCATCAGGCATGGTGGGGGAAACGACACAATGGGGGAATCGTCTCACAATCGAAAAATTTTAGGGTTTGCCCGAGTCACCTCACGACAAAACAAATAATGGTAGCTTGTAAGTCTTCCCCTTTTTCGTTGCTGTATTTCTAGTCGCTGCACTAAAAACTAGCCTCCACTGTCATTTCCAGCGAGCGTTTATGTTCTCTACTGAAGTAAAGAGTACTCCGCGCGAAGCGATCAATGTTCAGGCCCCACAGCAACCACCTTATTCCTAGAATCGACTGTATTTGTACAGGTTGCAGAGAATGTTGCTGTTTTGTAGACTTACCTGCAGGAATACTTAGATCTACCTTCAGTATCTTTACGTGCATCAGAGTAGAACAGTAAAAGTTAGGAATAGATGTCCACTGGCCTGCAGTTTCATCTGCATCCCGATACATATACTGTTTTAGAGAGGGACTTTGGAGGAAAAAAGGGAGTTCGCATTCTTTCATGAATCCACTGCCCCCCCCCCGTTCTAGAAGTTTGTGAAAATGAGACCTGCTTATTTAAGCTATGAACAATCTATAATGATTCCTAGAAGACAACATGCAAAACCGTGAAATTCCCCTTGGACCCCTTGGATCGCAGATCTGTTCGGTGGATTGGTCGATGCTGGGGTCAGATTGATAAACATTTTTGGTTTGTGATCAGACGAGATATGCTCGAGTGGTAGAGAAGAAATAAGAGAAAAGTAAAAATGAGCTTTTCCTAAGTTAGGACATATACAAAATCATCCCAACTTTAGTGTCTGATCAATGTCCAGCCAGCGAGCCAATTATTCATAGGAATCTCTCACCACCCCACATTTCTGGCGATTTTTTGCTTTTCTGCTGGCTCCAGAGGCCGTACCACAGAAAGCAGGAGGGGACCGGGGGGAAGCCCACAGGAGACGGCACCCCCACCCCCACCACAGAAAGAAGAGGAGCCACCCCCCCCCCCAGGGGGACGAAAAAAAAAAGAAAAAACCCCCCCCCCAAAAAAAAACCCCCCCCCCCCCCCCCCCTCCAGGTCACAAGTTGTGCTTTCATGCCCCCTCAGCTCTGGAGATCGTCGAATATGCGCCGCATAAAATTGTGTACCACCTGGCTAAATGTCTCAGGTCACCCCAAGTATGTATGCTGCCACCAAAAAGTGACATATAGGTAGGTACTATGTGTTCTGGCTGGAACTCCTTTTCTACTCGATGGTGTAGTGCCGGTTGTAGAACAGGGTACCTTCGGAAACCCGCCTTCACTGATCACGCCGCACCCGATCTGGTTGCAGTATTTGTTTATGAAATGGCTTTTCAAGAGCCTCCTATTTTGTTACGCAACAATTACAAAGGCTGGTTTGTACCTTGCTTTCAAAAATCCCGCCCTTTGTGAGCTCCAAATCGTCCGCAAGGGCAATAAAAGCCTAAAACAAGTTTTTGTGTATCCTCTCGCAACTTGCTCAAAATAGAACCCGGCCATTGTTCACCTTGTGTATGGAGTTTATTAGTGAAAAGTGCACGCGTCAACAAGAATGTTAGGTGACTTGACACAGGCACCATGCAAAGGGCGTCTACGTCACAGGGCATCTAGGCTAGCTCTATTGCTACCATAAAGCAAGGTGATAAGATATCGAGCAGTAAACTTGCATATGCTAAAAAAAATCTTTTTTTCGTTCACATAAATGCCAAAAAGCGATCAAAATCGAAATCGAATGTTGAATTAATGTTTCTTGGCACCCAGGTCAATTTGCAGAAGACGAGAAATGCTAGGGTCCTTTTTAGCACCTTCGATAAATTCTGCTAAAGTGATTTTGTTATCTCGATTTTTGTCCAGTTGTTGGAACAAAAGACTGCCCACTGTGTCCGCCACTTTCTCGTCATATTTTCCGTAGGCCTGGGCTTTGTAGATGGCCTGCAAAAAAGAGGAGAGTGCGTAAAACCCTGATGGGGCCTGACAAGTTTTTGGTGTAAGCTTGATTCTGTTGGAAATATACAAGGGCCTGGCACACCCCTTCACATAGCAAGGCCCTGCAACCCTGCAGGTGGCCCTGAAATCTGACGGGTCCAGAGTGATGACCCAACCGTCTGTGCCAGGACAAACCATCCAAGATGCAGAGAATGATTACCGACTTGGGACTGGCTGCCGATTCTGGCGTAACCCACGATCGTGAGTCAGCAGTGTGGCACAAGTGTAACTCAACCTGTAAGATTGATGTTTCACCAGTCTTTGACTACTAGAAGTCAGAAGACTGCTGCTCTGATTGTAAGTTTCAGCGCGACATCACCTTCGCCACCTCTTCCTGGGATTCTTCCTACGGATCTTGACTACCGGCTCACAATCATGAGGTCACAGCCAAACTGTACTGTACGTACGGCGATTATCATGTGCGCTGAATAAGTCAGCTGAGATAGTCAGTTTCTCTATTTTATCTGCAGCCCAGGTCGTGGCCCAGTGAGCACACACTAAGAGGTGGGGTTCGACTCCCTTCTGGTGAAAAATGATTTGTCAATTTGTGCTCCTTAGCCCTCGAGTCCGCTATGTAGTGCTTGGCTGTAAAAAGTATGAAATGACATCCAAGCTCATCCGATGACTTACCCTGACAAGAGCATGCATTTCGGAATTGCTGATGTATCCACTGGCATCAGCATCGAACATTTGGAAAGCCAATCTCAGCTTCTCTTCCTCCGAGCCACGCTGCGATGCACCGAGGCCGACCAGGAATTCTAAATATACACACAGTTCCAGCGGGGAAGTTGTCAGTGAAAGCACGCCACGGTAGGGGTTTGCATGATGTGCATAAGAGCCAGGTGTTCAGAGAGTGCAGGAACATGAACTTTTTTATAAACTTTCTCGCACACCCTTTCGGACTAACGATTAGAAAATTTTGCTGTCCCCCAAACTACACAAGTGCCAAAATATTTGTTGGGTAACTTTCAGTCTCAAAGTCTGGCAGTGTTCATTTTGCAAAATATGTTAAGGCCCAAATAATGCAGCGCTTACCACGGAAATCGATGGTTCCATCTTTATCAGAATCATAGACACGGAACATTTCATCGACGACGAGAGCGGGGTCTCCTTTAGGATAGGTCTTTTTGTAAAGTCTAAAAACACGAGCACCGAGTGGGAATCGAACCCGCTAACTACTGTCTAACAAATGCAAAATTTGCAAAAACCATCTAATATGCATCAGAAAATGCAAACATTTCTCAGCATGCTTCCAAGATTAAACCTTACTTCGTGACATCCTGCTTCGTCAATCGTCCTTTGGGATAATTTTTCAAAAAATCCTTGTGGAATTCTCGAATTTCCTGTTCGGTCAAATTGGTATTATGCAAAAGTTGGTTGACATCTCCCGGAGTCAATTGACTTTGCTTGGCACCCATTCTTGCCTCAATCCGTAAGCAAGCACGGCTCGACTGGTGACTGCCTGAAAAAATAACCAAACTGGATGAGATAGTGTGGCGCTGGTTGTTATATGCAGACACTGGTGCACAGTCATGCCACTAGTAGGTAGGGGGCACGTAGGCAGTCACAAGCATGGTGACTAGGACGTGTACACAGCTTGCGAATTGAGTTTACTGGTTTGTCCACAATGAGTAGGTATGCCCCCCCCCCCCCCCCCCCCCCCCCCCCCCCCAAGAAAGATGGTTTGGAAAACTTGTTTGAACGCAAATCGATGCGCTTGTTGTGAAAAAGGGGTCGTCTAGAGCGAAACAGCCAATTCAAAAAGACGTGACGGTGTTAAATTCTATTTGCCACGCTCAAAATTCCATTTGACTAGCCGTCCCCCGAGAGGATTTGGGGCTGAGTCAATCTTCTGTTACCCACCGCTCGGGTGCTTTCCAGCCAGACATTTTTTCGTTGCCCACGCGGGATTACTCACTTTGCTATCACACAAGAGAGTCACCAGGCCAGGCATGACGAGGCCATGATTCCAAATATAGCTGGTGGAAAGAAGCACAAATAGGCATGCTTGATCTGGCAAGAAAAAAGGCTGTTGAAAACACACGTCTGACAACAAGAAAGGTCCAACCCGGTTTGGATAAAGGGCAGACTGCTGGGCATTTTATTGAAGAATGCACAAGGAGATTGTTGGGAGAGAAAAGAGGGGGAGGAATTTTCGAAAGAGCAAAGTCAAAGAAGCCGCTTTCCAAGGAAGCGTGACAGCAGTGTACACGGGCTGCCATGCAGAGTGAGTGCGTTGTGCGCCTGCTGGCGAACAATGTGTTCCAAGCGTCCATACTGTAAGCGATGCACCGAAAGCCATATTTTTCCATAGAGTTACCAGATCGCGCCTATAAGATCAGGGGGGCATATCCTGCACTTGCTAAACGGGCATATACGACTCCACAGGGCTCAGACAGGGGGGCTACTGCTGACATCGAGAGACCGTCAAGTGTGAATATCCGCACTGCGCACACTGTGTCCACTGCATCAGCTGCCAAACTTCTATCATCTGCCAAAAATTCATTTTTGCCAGTCAACTCTACGTGCACGACAACCATGAGGGTTGCAGTGGTGCATGCACTGCAACCCTAATGCATGCAGAACCAGTGCATGCCGTGTTTTGACCCATCTTGTTCGTTCACAGGACGCTCGTTTTTCGGCCCTTTTCCCGCTTGCTATGGGCTTGGTTTTTTACCCTATCTTGTCATCGACTAGGGTCAATCCAGGATGCATGCCGGACAAGAGCGCAAGTTAGACGCTACCGCGCGATGCCGGTGGGGTAACCATATCAAGCCCGTGCCCCACGAGGGGCTCCAGACTCAAAAGTCTCCCGCCACATAAGGCCTCTCATCGTTTCTGAGGGGCCTGGCCTCGGAGAGATGAAAGGTGAGTCACCCACCGCAAGGCGCAAGGCGCAGAGAGAACTTCACCAAGTTCTCAGACGAGCAGAGTTGAACTAAGGGCCGACCCGTTTCCAGCTGTCCAAGCAAACTGCGACTGCGTCTTTGACTGATACACCACCCAGGCGGCTAGCGCATGAAGTGTTTGGATAGGCACCGGATCAGGTCGGGTTCATTTGTTGACAGCTCGCAAGCAAAGCTTTTTTGAAACCTATTAACCTTTCGCCCTAGCCCAACTTAATCACTTCATGTTCAAGTTCGTAATTTATCATATTAACAAGCACAAGTATGCACTCGAGGGTGGCACGTCGTGCACGATATACCAGGCTGCGAGCCAGCGCCGACCAGAACCACCAAACCAGCCAAGCCGAACCAGGATTGAACCAGACCAGGCCCAGCATTTTGGAGCCTGTAACCATTTGCCGGCGGGCCTTGGCGAGTCGGAGAGAGTGATCGAGTCTCTCCCCTGGCTGGAAGACGTCAACCCGTTGGGCTGATGTTTCAGGTGTAGGTGTAGTCGCCAGACTTGCGTACTCCAGTCGTAGTTTTTTCCTGACGACTCAGTCGGCCACACTCTCTGCTACGCCTACCAGGCATGATTGCATTGAGGTCACAAACTCAGGGGCCGCCCATGGAGGCGTGTCCCCGTCGAACTGCTGGGCAAGTTCATGTTCGTCGAAGTTTGGGCGTTTTGAGCGAGCACCTAGGCCCCGGGAAGGCACAGAGGGACAGGTACTGTGCGTATTGCGTATGAGGCTATTTTTACCAAGCGAACCGAACCAGGACCAGCCCGAGTGCCTTGTATCATTTCACACCGACTGACAAAAACAGTAAAGTATCAGTCAAAAAATCTTCTGGCGAAAGGACATTTAGAATTATAAACTCATGGTGTCTCTTGATATTCACTGCAATCGAACCAGCTGTTGAGCTTTGCTACAACTTGTCTGATCTAACCTGACAAGTAATCAAGAAAACTGCATTAATTCCAATCAGGCTCAGTCCTGGATCAGACGGTTTGGTTCAGTCTGGTTCTGGCTCGGAAAAAATAGCCACCTGATCCAGTTCGGGTCCTGGTCCTGGTTCAGCTACAAAAGACGCTCCGATCGAGCCTGGGCTGCGATTTAAACACTTGCTGGTTACGGCGCGGCCTGGCGTGAATGGGAGACACCTAACCCGCCGGGACACACGCTTTTTTCGGTTCGGTCTCAAGGCGCCCTAAAGGAGGCAAGGGCCTAGTGAGGAGTCATCATGCATGTGAGACAAGGTTATTCCTCGAGCTGAGCTCCTTCATTCGAAAATTTCTCCCCTCTTCTCTCCCTCAACAACACCCCCCCCCCCGTGCATTCTTCCATCAAATGCCCAGCAGTCTGCTCTTTAATTAAACTGGGTTAGACTATTTTTGTTGTCAGACATCTTGTTTTCTTGCCAGATCAAGCATGCCTATGTATTTGTGCTTCTTTCCGCCCCTTATATCTGGAATCACCACATTGTCATAGCAGGCCTGTTGACTCTCTCTGTGACAGCAAAGTGAGTAATCCTGCGTGGGCAACGAAAAGGGTCTGAACTGTCGGTCTTGTCCCTCCTGCTGTCGAATTTG